>JAAEAF010008851.1:0-29599 GCA_011037195.1 Triatoma infestans | reverse complement strand
TTTTTTGAAACGAATGTACCACGCTTAATAGAAAATAGTAATAATTGGAAAGAAGCTAATATTTCATGTATCCGCAGGACAAGATTTCTGTGGGAACATTACAACGAACATTTTAGTATCATTAATTAAGATGATTTGCCAATTGCTAAGGCTTAATTTCAAGTAACCAGACTTACGTTGTTAACATTCTTCTCATCTATGAGCAGCAGATATTTTTTTTATAATTGGCGGCAAATCATCATAAAACAGATAATAGCGTGAAGACCAAAGTATAATCATACAAAATTGTTTCTCCAAAAAAATCTAGGAGATTTACTTCGCAAAACACTTCTTCTTACTGCTGTAGAAAAGGAAGTATTGCAATTGGGTCAAACTTTCTATATCAAATTTCTACCGGAAATAAATTTTTTGTGGTCCCCTGAGTCGAGAAAAAGTTGTTTTAGAAAATGATCTCTGTTTGTTTAGTTGTGCGTGTTTGTATGTATGTATGTATGACAACAGCATAACTCAAAAACGAAAAATCGCAGAAAGGTCAAGCTTGATATTCCTTTTGAGTATCATCTTGGGATCCGACAGGAAGTTATCTGCCAAAATTCCTCAACTAGAAGTACTACTTTATTGAATGGATTTTTCAGTTAATTTGGGATTTTCTCGAAAATTGGTTCAACGATTTTCTTTAAACTTTTCAAAATGGGAATTATAGCAATACTTTAGTATATCTTAAGCACTATGTGAATGGGAGAACCATACATTTTAATGAAATGGCTTACCGAGGAATGCTTAACGTTTCATCAACCCAACCTTTCAGAAATCAATTTTTGTAGAACAATGTTTCAAATACAAAAAGATACATATTTGCATGTGTAGATAGTGTTTAAAGAAAATCATTGGAGACATTTTTGAGAAAGTCGCGAAAAACTGGAGAAAAAAAATTAGTAAAAATCGCATACTCTTAATTTAATAATACATACTCTTACGAACATTATATTGAAAAAGAAATAAAGAAAATCGAATCGTTTCCAAGAAAATTGAGAAAAATTGAAAATAAAAAAAAACTTCTTCACTGAATAGTGACTTCCGGTTATTCGTTTGAAAATAGCACTGCATGGCTGATCTGGTGCAAAATATTCACACAACTTTCTCTAACTGCATTATTTGCACAGATTTTAGTGACAGATTTTCTTCAAACTTATAATTTGTACTAAATGTTTACTTGTCTTCAATTTTATATCAATTGGAGAACCTAAACTTAGTAAAATGACTTTTCTTGAGGGACCACACACTCCCTCTCCCCAAAAACTTTTTTAAACGAATTTCTAATAAAAGTAATAGATCTTTGTATTCATAGAACGTCTGAATAAACGCACTTACGGGCAACCAATTTTTTTCAAACTCAGAATTCTGACCTTCATTTTTAATTCTAATTAATGTTATTTAGATTGTAGAATTGTACAAGAAACTAAAATAGCCAGTTTAGAAGTAAACATAATCTCGCCCCTCTTCCAAAAAACCATCTCACAATTAATTTTACCATGACATGTTTTGAAAAAAAAAAATGGTAACTCTTTATAACTGTAGCTAATAAACCATGTTTAAAGAAAATCTTTGAAGCCGTTTTCAAGAAAATCACACAAAAAAAAACCTGAAAAACCATTCAATATAGTGGTATTTCCGGTTGCGGAATTTTTTAAAACCTATATGTCTGGTGACAAAACTCGATATCAAGAATTTGACACGATTACAATACTTCCTGTAATAACAGCAGTTTAAAGAAAATAATTATATAAATTTAATATGTATATTAATGGTAAAAAAAAGTTGTTCAAAATTGCCAAGGTTACAGACACAAACTAGTAATTTAGTAGCCGGGTCGGTCGTGTGCGCCTGTCACTTAAATATTTTGTAATGACCAGCTAACGTAATGTTTAATCTGTATGCGTCTAGCCTGGATAGTAATATATATTAAGCCTGTTCTTCTTATTTTGAATGATCAGTAAAATTGATTAAAAATAAAAAAAACTAATCTGACTAATCCATAAATCTAATAATAACAATAATATAACAATTGATTTGGCAAGGCACAACTACACTGCGGGGTTAGTATCCTACAGCCCCTTACAGTTTTCTTTTTATATAGCCTTGGCGACATTTCAGACCCCAATAAATTCTCACAAGTTTAAATGTATGTTACGATGTTTGTACATACTTCTTGTATAACTTCTCTTCAGCTCCTTTTTAGAGATAACAATTGTAAAATACCTCTAGGAAATCTTTCGTTCTAAATCAGAACGTAACAGACTCTTTGTACGAGGTTATTTTTTTTTTCCAATGTATTTGATATTTGACCAAACACTTTTAATTATCCTAATTAAATATTCAATTTGGTCGATGATACCTGTTAAATAATTAAAAATGAGTCTTATTGCCCCAGCTGGTCGCACTACGCCATAGTTTTGAATGAATTATAAAACAATCTGGTGTGAAACACTCACAAGAATTTCTCTTACTCCAATTTACATAATTATAATTGACTAATTCTCTTCAAACATATAATTCTTACTAGTTGTTCACTTGCCTTCAATTTACATGAATGGGAGAATCTAAATTTTATAGAACAACTTTTTTTAAGGAAAATATGTGCTCCCTTTTCCATAAAACCCCTTTAGATAAATTTTCTCGGAAGAAAATTCAAACAAAAGTGATCGGTCTCTGTATGTACAGATAGTATACTATGTTTAATGTAACCCGTCGGTTTGTTGCGATTTTTTCGTAAACCGACTCGAACTAATTATTTTCCTAAATAGCACACATAATAGGCCTATCACTTAAACATTTATCCAGGTAAACTGATTTTTGGAGCTGCCAAGAGGCAGCATAGTAAATCTTTCCTGTAAAATACCATTTCAGTGCAATATATCGTTCTATAATCCATACAATGTTAAATTCATGGGAGATAATTTCTCTGTGTTTTATGTATTTACAAAAGTGTGAAGATTTCTGTGACAAAATTAACTTCTTACATGTTATTTTGCTAATTGGATTTTTTCATTTTGTTAAAGATTAATAGTGACAGCTGGGCAACTTTTGACTTTAAATTTCTAATTTTAATTTTAATATTTGATTCAGAAAATCTGCTATTTAAATCAAATTTCAAATTAAAAATCCTTAATATGTCAGGTAGCTTCTGTGTTTCCTAAATTTATTCAGTTTTATTCTGTCATTTATTCGCAGTAAGAGAAAGTTGTATTACTACTGCACACTTGATTTTCTGTTTCAAATGAATACAATCGAATTCAAAGGAAAAAGAAAGACTTTTCTGTGCCATATAGGAAACATTATTTATAAAGGGATATTTTAGTAATTTGTTTTATATTACTTATGTAAAAGCGGTGGGAATAATGCAAGGACGGGTTATAACAGAGGTTAGGATAAATGTAATTCTCTCTTTTTTTAGATAGAGCTTTTGTTGAGATTTGTTGTAATAAATACAAGAGCATATAATGCGCTCTAACAGTACATACATTCTACAACAAACAAACACAAACACACAAACACACAAAATAATAAAGAGTATGTGAATGTGTGGATTGGTAGACCAGACACAAGTTTTAGTAGGTGGATCTGAGTTTATATAATGACGCGGGGTGGGAAGGGGCATTCTATGAATGTCTGTAGTCTTTAGCCGCCCCCAATATATGTTAGTGGCCTGGCTTCCAGCGATCCTACTATCTAAACCAAGTGTATTCCAGCCGAATTATTTTGTGCTTTGTCGAGACCAACTAAATCATATTGTTCTGCAATGCTATATATACCTTTATTTCCGTCCTGAAGGCCGGTAGAGGGGAAAAAAACTAGTGTGAGAAAACGGAAGCGCTGAACAGATTTACTTGTAGACAAATAAAGGTTCTTCTAGTACACAGGGCTCACAATCTCTTTCGCTCTTATAGTATATATGTATATACAACACCCCCACAAACACATACACTCTTCAGATACCAGCTACATCTTTGTTCCCCCACCCTGGATTGCTCTGCCTGTCTGTAAGAAAATTGCTTTACTTTATCCCAACAAAATTCATGAAACATACATGAGTATGATGTTGTTTACTCTGGCAAGTACGTATATTTTTATCTTTTAAGAAATTTAGTTTCTTCAATGGCCGGGAAAATTTTTATGTTCCAATGCTTCATTCAATTCTTTATCGTAAATAATTCATTCATAAAATTGTCTACATGTGTTCAGAACGTTTTATTAAAATTATTAATAAGTTTATAGAAAGTTTTTTGATATAGAATTATCTGTATATGACCGCACTTAGCACACATAATAGGCCTATCACTTAAACATTTATCCAGGTAAACTGATTTTTGGAGCGCGTAAGAGGCAGTATAGTTAATCTTTCCTCTGAAATTCCGTTTCAATGCAATATAGCGTTCTATCATCCATACAATGTTAAATTTATGAAGTAATTTCTAGATGAATTAATGTCAGCTTTTCAATCACCACATCATATTTCAAGAGGCGTAGGAGGTCAGTAATAAATATTATCAAACGAAGTATACTTACTTATAAATTAAAGTCGGCCTATGATATTATTTATGTTCGAATTTAGAAAGAAGGAAATGTTAAAGAGAATAGGAGCTGTCCAGCCGTCCGTTTAAAAAGGTTACTTGACCGCCAATCACTCTCATTCAAACGCCATTCGAACAACCATCAACGTTCAACGACCATCATTCCCGCATCGTCTCTAGCGCTACCAACTTTATTCTAATATATAGTGTGAAGTTTTTGCATTCAGTATAAACAGTGTTCATCAAGTCTAACTTATCTCAAGTTTTCTCGTCTGTTCAACAATTGTAATAGGCTTGATGGACTTTGCTGGGCCGGCGAGAATTTCGAATGAGTTAGCGAAGGAAAATATATAAAGTGTAAGAAGAAAGGGCGTTCCAAACTGATATGTTCGGATGGATTGAATCCTAGTGCCGTCCTGAATCCCAAGAAAACAAAATTCTAAATTTGTTTTTAAGAAAGATTCCTTCTTAATCGAAAAATAATTCAATTCAAATCAGAGTCAACTAAATTTACTACTTTATAGAACTGTTACCCACGGTTGTCTCATAGTTTTCTATTTTCTCAAAAATGAATATAACGTTTATTCTTGAGCAACATTATTTACTGTGTGTACTATTTCTTGTTTTTGGTCTTTTTTTAATGAGAATATTTATTTTAAGAATATTCTGACTACCTCGGACTCTCCATTGACACAGATCTACCTCAAACCCTACATTGACAAAACGACTGTGAAATGCAAACGACAAGAACTCACGTTACTTTCTGCTTGCAAGGCACCATCGCAGACGATCTAAACTTGACATTAAACAACAAAATACTGACTTAATATGCTACTAAAACCAATTTGGACCTACGACCGAACCATGTAGGGTTCAGCCAATCCAATTTCAACAGCTACGTCCCTCCAATTCTTACAATAAAAAATCCTACGCTGTACAACCAACGCTCTATATTACGTGTCTAAATAGAGCTATTCACTCCGATCTAAAAACTGCTTTTATGCAAAATTTAATGTCAACCCAAAACAAGAAATTTCATTCTCGCCTTTCCGTTCATCCTAATCCTCTCTAATAGACCAGCACACACCTTTATATCTCCCTGATAATAGTATGAGGCGGCGCTGGTCATGCGAATTACTCGGCGTAGGAGGTCAGTAATTAATTCATTCGGAGAACCACCATTGGGTTGGTAATTCCTCATATGTCACTGTCAGTCATACTATTTATTAGTTGCGGAAGCATTTACACCTGCAGTTGTATGCCAAGAAAGTATTTCAAGGAAAAAAAAAAAAAAAAAGAAATGTTCTGGTATTTCCGTAATTCACCAGCTTCTAAGTAATTATTAAAAATCAATTAAATATAGTAAATATTCCCCGATTAAAGAAAAGTTTAATTACCAATTTAGAAGCTAGCCCTATAAAATATTATTTGAATGTATTGTTCTTGAATCATCATTATAGCAAATGTAAATAAAAGTGTTGTAATATAATTATGAGTTTAAATATAATTGGTAGTTGGAATTCAAGAAATTAATTAAGAGGAATTGGAGTATATCTTTCTTTCATTCTTAGATTATTTTTATTTCATTTTCATCAAATGAAACTTAGAATTTAGATTAAATAAAACAAAGCTCTTTTGATATTCAGGCTACATTAATATATTGTTTTGTTAAAATATTTCCGTTAGATAAATAACCAAATTAATTTCTATCTTTGGAAATAATTTAATTTTTAAATTCAATTTAAATAGTGGATTTTTGATTCAAATATTTGAATTAAAATTATAAATTGTTGTTAAAGCCTTGTCAACACGGTACACCATTAAATTTTAATAAACGCAAATTGCAAAAACCAATTAGCAAAATAACATGTAAGAAGTTTATTTTGACTTACTCTACACATTCGTATTAACAAAGAAACTAGACCCACTCCCGTAAATTTACACTCCAGAGAGAAATTATCCTGCATAATATCGCATTAACATTATGACTAAATCTTAATTCAGTGGTTCTTTTATTTTCTGTTAGTATTGTGAGGAAGAGGAAGTGTAGTGTTAAATTTTCGATATCGACTTGTCACCGGATATAGATGTTTTGCGGTCTCCAGAGTGCCCAAACAAAGTGGATTTTAGAAATTGGGTTGAGAGTGTGGGTGATTCAATGGCCAGCATTTAATCGAAACGGAAAAATCACAGAAAGTTCAAACTTAATATGTCGTTTATATTCTACCAGGGAACCTGCATAAGATTTTGGTTAAAGTCGGTCAGTCGGAAGACTCTTAACAGACCCTTTTTCATATATCGTAAAACTTTACGGAATATGAAGTTTTGCTTCCCGTTAATCCTAGGAAGAATTATTGCAGAACGTGCCAGATTTTTGAAATTAGGTTGCCACCGGAAATAATGTTTCGGGGTCCCTTGAATACAAAAAAATGTTTTTTAGCGGTATACATGTGTGTTAACAGAATATCTCGAAAAGTTGCAAGAAGCATTTCGTGTAGGTACTACCTCTGCATCAGACACGAAGGTTTCGGGCAAAATTCATTACCGCAAGTGCGACTTTAAGGAATGTTTTTTTTTTCGTGATTTTCTCGAAAACATCTCCAACCCATTTTCTTTAAACTTCGTATACTATCTACCGCACATAAATATTTTGCTCACACTTTTATTTGAAACATTTTTCCAAGAAAATATATTTTTTGGGGGTTCTGGGGTAACAGGGGAGCATTATGGTTTTCTCTAAAGTACCATTTCAGTATAATTTATGGTTTTACATAATTATGGTTTTACTACCTACATACTATTAATAGCCATTAGAAGCATTGATAGGATTCCAATTTTGAAAAAAATCAGTAATTTTAGGTTATTGATTTTTTTGGAATTTTCTGGAAAACGGTAACAAAGATTTTCTATAAAGTTGGAAAGCTTGCTGCATAGATAGACAGTATCACTTTTATTTGAAATATTTTTCTGAAAAAATTGATTTTAGACGGGTATTCGAAGTTTGTCTGTTAGCTTAAATTTAAATTTGCACAAGCTTTCTTGGTTTTAATCTACAGCGTTTCACATAAGGCCGCTTAAATATAAAAGTAAAATCCCCATCACAATTTATTGCCAGCCCAAATAAACATTGTAACGTTGCTATTTTCAAGATAATTTCTTGATTAAATTGTGTAATTTAGAGTAAGAGAAAGTCGTGTGAGTGTTTCATATCAGATTTTATTTTACTTTATTGCGATTTTCTCTAATACGGCTACATAATTTTCTTTAAAGTTTCGCAAATCAATTGCCTATATAAAGAGCTACAGCTTTTATTTGAAACATTTTTTCCCCTGGTAAATTCATTATAGGGAGGGTGTTGGGAGGAACAAGCTTTCTTCTAAAGTGCTATTAAATAGTTCACATTTAATTGGTGTATAAGTATAATTTTAATTTCTATCTTGATTAATTTTGAATATATAATTTACAACTCTTCAATATCTCTGACATAATTCCAGACAAACTGGTCAAATAATCTAACAAAGTAGTATTAGTAGACGTTGCGAATATTAGCAAGATGATGTAGCCTATCTAGTAGGGTAATCTGTTTCTGCAACTTGTACAAGAGTATTCCAAAAGGAAGAAGAAGAAGAAGAAGAGGTAATAAATACGGGAAAGATGAATGCTTGTGGCAGACAGGAGAACCGGTTTCATTATGGCCTCCCGAAAAAAAAACACACACACACAGTAACCGTTCGTCAAACCACATACGGTTAAGTTTGTCTGTATGTTTGCCACTGGAAACTGTTTTATTCTTCTTTGTTCCTCATTATGTCTTGACAGTTTTGTCATAATGTTAGCGGACAGTTCTGACGGAAGTTATACAGGTCAATCTGATAACTGATCTAGCACAACTTAAAAACCAGCCTTATATTTTTTTCATATGAAATTTCTTTAATCAACTGAATTTACTAAACTGTATTTTGATATTTTTCTTTTATTATTCAATAGCTGTCTCTTTCTCTCTCTTTGTGCGAAGGAAGTGACGTAATCATATAATCATTTAGAGCTAACACTTAGAATTCAAATTTGATTTGGATTTGTTTATATTTCGAGTCAAGTAGCATTTAAATAAATCCATACATCCATTTGTCGCCTGTTTTTTTTCAAACACACAATCTTATAATTAATATAAAAAAAAATTGTGTGAAACACTCACACGATATTCTCTCACTACCATTTACGTAGTTGTTATTGAAAAATTTTCGTCAAAATTTCCTAATTTTTCTAAACATTTAGTTGTGTTCATTGTTATATCAGTGGGAAAATCTAGACTCAAAACTGTCTTTATTTGAGAAAACCACAACCTCATCCCTCCTCCCTTAAAAGAATTTTTTCAGATGAAGGTGTCAAAGAAAAGTGATAGTTAAAGTTAGATTTTTCTCCATAGAGTCGTCAGGGAGAAAATCACGGAAAATTGAAACAACTGTTCAATAAAGTTACACTTCCGGTCAACCGAATTTTCTTCAGACCCGAAATTTTGGCAATATGTATAACACAAATTAATACTGTATAGATGATGGAATCGTATAATAAACTAAAATAGCACTCTCAAGGTTAGCATAAGCCCCTTCTAGCAAAAATAACCTAAAGTCAACCTTCCCAGAAAAATGTTTCAAAGGAGAAGTTACAGCTGTTTATGTATGTAATTTGTGTAATAAGTTTAAAGAAAATCGTTTGCAGTCGTATTCGAGAAAATCACAAAAATGTAAAAACTCCATTTAGTAAAGAGGTTACCTACGGTTGGTTCCGGACCAACTTTGAACTTTCTTCGACCTTCCATTTTCTTGAGTTATCCTGACCATACACACACACACACACAAATTGAATTTGTGGCTGCAAATTAACCACAAAAAACATACTTCAGTAATGAGGAAAATTTCCTACTATAATAATTTTCTTACCAATAAAAAATTGTAACAAAAATTATTGTAATAATTCAGTCTAGTGTTAATAACATTTTTGATTAATACTAGGTAATGGCCCATCTATTATATTATTAAATAAATCTAGTCCACTCTCTCTCACTCGTTCTCTATTAAGGGAACTAAGTGTTGCAATAAAAACCCATCTATAAAAATAAATAACAAAATGGCTTAACTATTGACACTTGTTAAATTGGTAAAAGTTCATTGGAACGCTTCGTGTAATGTAACGGGGGCCACCCACCTCTACATGGAGCCACCTCAGATAAAACTTTCTCGATATTTATTGCTGAAATTGCGAAAAATGTTTGGTTTTATAGAAAAATTAAATTGAAAATTTTCTTCCAGTACACTTAGTGCAATAATTTCTAGCAATTTAACAATGTTCTACAATTTTATTTAAAAAAAAAATTAAGCTATTTTCTTAAATACTTTTCAGATTACAAATAAAGAATTGTATTTTCTCGCAGACATTACGCTTTGCTTTAGTGGCTAGAGCGCTCGCCTTTTTCTATGCGAAAATTCAGGGATCGATTCCCGTGAAGACTCCTCAGAAAAAATCATGAAACAGAAGTAAAAAAAAAAAATCTGGTATGAAACACTCACACGACTTTCTTTTACTCTAATTTAATCAAGAAATTTTCCAACGTTAAATGTTTAGTTGGGCTGGCTATAATGTTGGTGGGGACCTCCAATACCCTTTTAAATTTTTTTTTTTTTCAGAAAAATGTTTCAAATAAAAGTGATACGTTTGTATCTATGCAATAAGCATTTCAAATTTGAAGAAAATCGTTTCAACCTTTTCGAGAAAATTCCAAAAAACTTAAAAAATCTATTCTAAAGTCGCACATCTCTTTAACCATTGGAATTCTAGCAATGCTTTTAATGTATTATACTAGTAAGTGGCAGAACCATCCTTTATATTTAAGTGGTACTTTATAAAGCACCTAACATTACTATTCCCCCAGAACCCTTAAAAATTCAATTTTCCCTTATTATGTGCGTAGATAGCATACAAAGTTTAAAGAAAATCATTGGAACAGTTTTCGAAAAAAATCGCGAAAATCTGAAATAACCACTCACAGTAAAGTTGCATTTCCGGTTGATGGATTTTGCCCGAAATGCTTTGTGTCTAATGCGGCGATGGTGCCTAAATGGAATACCAAGTTTGAGCTTCCGGCAACGTTTCTCTTTTTTGAGATTTTCTGTTTAAACACACACATAACACACAGACCTTTCGCTAAAAACATTTTTTTCGTATTCAGTGGACCCTAGAACATGTATTTCCGGTGAAAACTCAATTTTCAAAAGCTGGCACGATTGTAATATTCCTCTTTTTTAGGAGTATGAGAGGACAGCTTCATAGCATTCATCCTTATGGATGAGCTCAGTTTGTTTTCGGCAGTCCAAAATGCTCATTGGGGGTCTGGACAAGGCCATTAGTGAGACGTTGCTGTGTTTTTCACGGAACTCTCTCAGGCAACTGGTTGGATCTCTTACTGGGCATTGCGATTTAAGGCGACATCTCTACATAATGGGGCTCATGCCGGATCCATTTTGTAGAGTCTGTGAGACAGAGAAGGAAACACCCATCCATCTTATGACTGGTTGCCTGGGTTGTGAGTAAATTAGGTTCAGGACCTTTGGTCGGAATAGGATGTCTGTGGAAGAGCTTAGGCTATTTCCGCTTAAGGTTATTGTCCGATTTATTCGGACTGCGGTGAATCTTAGATGGATTAGATCCGGGTCTGGATTTTTGTTCTAGACCCGGTTTGTTGTTGTTTTTCTTGGGGTAGCAATATGGGGCCCGTGAGGCTTTGGATAGCCTAGGGTTTGGTCCCTCCCCACAGACAAATAATAATAATAACAACAGTAGTATGAGAAAGTCATATGTTTCATGACGTAAGAAAATATTATCTCAATAAAACTTTTGAGAGAAAATTAATTAAACAAAAAGAAAAAAAGTACAAGTGTTAAATTTCCATTTTTAGTATTTATAAATAAATAATTACAAAGGATAAAAATTGTAATTGAAATTGCGCATGTGCAAGCACTAAAACTTTTATGCTAAACAGCATACATACATACATAATTGTACTACTGTCTGAATGTTTGAATAATTTGTTATTTGTTTTTTAAAAAAAAAAAGAGAAATTTTAATTTATAATGTGGCGGCATTATAAATGGTTGTATTAACATCGTTTATCATTTACCTTGTTTGGTTTTGTATATAGGGAAAATATTTTAAACTGTTCCTTATTCCATAGTGAGACAAGGTATTATACAGTGGTTGTGTGTGCTAAAATTCACAGTACAAACTAAATAGAAACTATAAATAAATATGAGCCATTTATTTTATTATTTATTTACCATATTGAAAATAGTTAAAATAGATTGTCTTATTATTATAATAAGTTTTAGCTACTTAAAATCAAAACATTAATTATGACTTTTGAAATTTAAATTATAGCCTATTGTAGTAGTTTATAGCTGTTGTTTAGAAAGCTATGATCTTATAGCTTGCTATAGGTAAAAATTTATTGATCATTTTTCCCTGCGTGATTTCCTTCATGTTAGTTTAATAAAGTGGTGAGACAAATTAATTATTGGTTTCTTTGTTAGATCTTTTAAAATTTTATATTGGATACTCATGAACAAATTTTGAACGGAAGTTTTTTTTAAGCTAAATAATTTTTTAATAAATTATCTGAGTTTATTTATGGCTTAAAAATTACGTTTACAGCTGACTAGCTCAGCCAATTCAGACTTTATTATTTATTTCCTGTTACTGGTTTAGGCGGAAGAATTATTGTGATTGCATCAAATTTTCGAAGTTGAATTTTCATCAGAAATACATATTTTGATATGCCATGAGGATGAAAATAAATCTGTGTGAAACAGTCACACGCCTTTTTCTTACAGCTGTTAATATAATTTTTCTAAAAGAGCATTTTTTAAATTCAAATTTTACTCATTTTTCCTTATGTAGAGTTTATGGGGGACAAGTACCTATCCCGAGCAGGGTAGAAGTGTGTTTACATACATAATCCAGTAGACAGCGCCAACAACATTCAACAAATCAAAAATGACATTTGAAATTTCACGTCACAAATTTCGCAGGGCGCCTTAAATGTAGCTTTTTTTTTTCTTTTTTTTTTAAATTTAAGGCGTCCCAACATCTGAGGTCATTTGCGCCCGGAGCCTTCTCAGTGCACTGCCGGCCTCCGGACAGTGTTCTCCCGTTACAGACAACACTGTCCATCACCGGACACTGAGCTATAGGGGCTCCTAGGAAGAGAAAATCTAAGAGAAAGGATTAAATGTAGCACATCAAATTTAAAAGAAAATTGCTATGGTCTTTTTCAAGAAAATTTCAAAAACTTGTTCAATAAAGTCGTATTTTCGGTTAATCGATTTTCTGCAAAATTGGAATTCTAGCGTTACTTCTAATGTATATTAATATTATATAGGTGATGGAACTACAAATTGTAGAAAGGGGTATTTTCAAGAAAGCTTAACTTTATTGTTCCCCCAGAAACTCCTCAAAAAATCAACTTTATCGGGGTGGTTAGCGTACTGGACTCCCACGCGGAGATCCCGGGTTCGAGTCTAGCTGTGCTGCTCTTGGATTCTCTCTTTTCCCAGGAGGATGTACAGCTCACTGTCCGCTGATAGTGTGTAACTAAAGAACATTGCCGGAGGCCGGCAGTGCACTGAGAAGGCTCCAGACGCCAATGACCGTAGATGTTGACGCGCCTTAAATTAAAAAAAAAAAAAAAAAATTACCAGAAAATGATACAAATAAAAGTGATAAGCATTAATGTATGCAGATAGTATACGAAGTTTAAAAAAAATCGTTGAAGCTGTTTTGGAGAAAATCGTGAAAGAATAAAAAATAAAAAAATAAAAAAAACAGTCTAGTGTCACTTTCGGTTGATGGATTTTGCCCGAAAACTTCGTCGATCAGGTGCGATAGTTGAATCCAAAATAGAAGACCAAGTTTAGAGCTTCCAACGATTTCTCGTTTTAAAGATATTTTGTTCCCACAAATAGACCATTCGGTAAAAACATGTTTTTCCAAAAATGTGAATTTCTGATGAAAATTCAATTTGGAAATTTGACACGATCGAAATACTTCCTCTTAGGAGTAAGAGAAAGAATAAAAGGAAAGAACTTGTTCGCTAAAGGCACAAGTGGCTGCCGGCATTGCTCCTAACATTCTTTGTACTCATAAACTACGTCTCCTCGGCTAGGCAGGTTGTAATTTAAATGTTTCACATATTGAATTAAATTTTAATGAGAGTGGCGGCTATTAATTGTTTCTGTTTTGTGCCTTAGAACGAATATTGTTTGTATTTATTGGCTTCACAATTAAACTCCAAATTACGACGTAATGAACTTTCAAAAGGAGTGAGAGAGAAAAAAATCGATTTAACAAGATTGTTTACATATAAATATTAACTAAGTGGGTCGCTCATACACGTTTAACCACATAATTATTTATGGAGATCCATTGCTATTTTTTTGTTTAATTTTTTCCCTTTATTAATTAATATCATCAATCTTCCTGTTTTTTTTATATATCCTGTTTATTTGCACAAAACAATTTTACGCTTCGTGACTGATAAACCTGATAATTAAAGCATACTAAAGCGGAAGTTTAGTTTGTTTAAAAATGTATTTTATTTTGTATAATTAGATTTTCTTGTTTATGTTTTAATTAAATGTTGGACTTATTTTAATTTTTGTTTATTATTATTTTTTTTTTATTTATTTATTTGCAAAAACTTAATGTACAAAGGAGTTTGGGAGAATACAATTGATATATCTATAAATATAAGCACGTATAACAAGCTAACTGCAGTAATTAAAGTGAACTTTCTTCTAAGACATATTTTCTTAGCATAAGAGAGCCTTTGACATAATAGAAAAGACTACTCAAATGATGCTTATTTTTTTATATATCTAAAATATCAACCACAGTATCAGAGATCAAACACAATGGTTCAAGATATGATTTTCTTAATTTCACAAAACATGGACAGCGGAAAAGAAAATGCGCTAGATCGTCAGCTGCTTTATAATTACATATCGGGCAAAATTGGTTATTATCTAGAGTAAAAAATTCCCCTTTATACGTAAGCTTTTTATTTGAGACTCTCAGCTGGCTGATTAGTCTAATTTCCATTATATGACATTAAAAGATAATCTAGTGCTCTTCAAAATTTAAGGAAGAAATTAGTCTGTACATAGGACAATACTTGGAATGTAAATACACTAACTAGATCTTTAGAAAGACCTTACTTCTATAGGATCATTTCTGCAGTAAGTTGGTCTATTGCTATGTGTTAACATTTTTGTTTATTAAGTCAAACAAAACAAAAAAAATCGAAATGTACATATTTTATCACATATATACAAGTAAAATCTCCATTTTTATGGCCAACCCATCTAAATATTGTAAAGTTGCTATTTTAAAGAAAATTTCTTGATTAAATTGTATTTAATTAGAGTAAGAGAAAGATGAGTGAGTGTTTAACACCAGAATTTTTTTTGTTACTAAATTTTGATTTATTTATTTATTACATTATCTTTTTTTTTTTTCAGTCTCTGGAAATGTAATGTTCAGCGATTATTTTAATTTTTTTTTTTTTTAACCATGTTGATTTAGAGACGCTATTATAAATAATGACGTAACAACTGTGAGCTGCTTGCATAATTAGATTTTTCTTCAGAATTCTGTTTTATTTTATTTTATTTTTTTAACAAATCTTCTGGTTTTACAAAGCTATATTTATCAGAACATGAGTTTGAAGAAAGAAAACGACCTAGAGACTTCAAATATATATTTTTATAGACTTTTTTTTTTAATAAAAGAGAAATTTGGTTTTCAGAGGGATCCAATTTAAATAGTTAAGGTAATTGTGTAAAAAAAAAAAAAATGACTCTGAGCGCGTAAAAAAAAGTATGTTGCAACCCGAGAGAAATATCAAAAAGAATTATATATTTTTTATTTTTATACTGACCATGTATAAAATATTACAACCTTGTCTCTCACAATTTCTAATATGCAAAATTGTATATATATGTGAATATAAAACATATAATCTACAGTATACACATAATTTGTAGTTTGAGTTACACTTTGCAATATAGTGTAACATACTTATTATTTCCACTTTTTTTTGTTTTTACTTTCTCTTACTCCCCAATAAGAGAGGAAGCATTGCAAATGGTGTCATATTTTTAGAAACTGAGATTAAGGAAGTACAAGTTTTGTTTTGGAAAATCTGGTCTGTTTGTATACGAAATATTTATTGATATTTGATACGCGTAAGTTTCGATCAAAATTCTCCAAAGACATCCACTAAAAATGTGCAACTTTTCTTCTTTTTTTTTAGTTTTTCGCGATTTTTTGGAATACGGCTCCAATGATGTTCTTTAAAACTTTGTAGACTATCTACATACAATAGATTCGAACGGGGAGGGCGTGCCTCATTCCACTCCGACCTTACAATAAGAGGCCTATTGTGTTGTAGATCCGCTAAAATTATACACATCCCTCAGCTTCGCCCACTTAATCAGGCCTAGCAAAGCTGAGAGTGGCTCCATCTTGAAGCTCATGGCTTTGGGATTGCTTGTCCGCAGTTGAAGAAACCTTGTCCTCGTCAGGCCGGCACACTCACAAAGGATGTATGCTGGGGGTTTCCTCCTCAGTCTTGCAGAATCGGCATGACGCGTTATCCGCAAGTATCGAGTGATGCATGTGCCTATTCAGCCTAAAATGCTCTATTAGCCTTATAATCCCTACGCTATGGCTCAGTAGATCCCTGGTAAATTTAGACAAATGTCTTAGGCGAATGTCTCTTAATACAAAGTTTTGCCTGCCTCTGTCTTGGTGTTCTCTCCCACCAATGTAGACGCTGTACTTCTATCCAACCCTTGATAGAAATTTGAATTAGGTTCCTGCACAACCCGCAGAAGGGTTCAGGGCCGATAAAGGTATCCTTCGAACCCTCTCTCGCCAGGGCATCCGACCTGTCATTCCCGCAGGAACAGGCTAGTGTCAGCTTGTTTCCAGGACCCACCTCGGGTAAGGCAGTTAGGCTATCCCACACTAGTCTTGAGACTATTTGGTGATCTACATGCACAGATACCTATCACTTTTATGTGAAATATTTTCCCAAAAAAATGGATTATTTTGGGATTTTTTGGGGGTCGGGGGAACATTAGCATTATTCCTTCTAAGGTTCTCCCATTTATATATATTAGAATCGTTGCTCGAATTCCAAATTTGAAGAAAATCGTTTATGCGACTTTATAGGCTTAGGTTTCTGAGTTGTTTTTTTTTTTATTGGAATTTTCTCGAAAACGATTATGAATATTTCCATTAAAGTTGGAACAGAAAATTTAATGATTTTAAGAAACTATCACTTTTGTAACTTTTTTCTGGAATAACGGAATTTAGGGCCTGAATTTTTGATTAAAATTATAACTATCTGTAAAAGCTTTATTAGTTGTGACAGAGGGCATTATCATACAAATCACTCTCACTTTTACTTGATTACCAACCACCACCACCCTTTTATATGGCAAGTCCAACTTTGTGATGTTTGTGCACTGAAAAGGCTCCGGGGGATAATAGATCTTTCAGGTCGCAGTGCATATCTTTCTCTCCTTTCCAAAATAATAATAATAATTGGGGTGGGGGGATAGGTAAGTGGTTAGTGTACTAGACTCCCACGTGGAGATCCCGGGTTCGATCCATCTGTACAGCCCTTAGATATTTTTTCTTCCTAGGAGCCTCTACAGCTCAGTGTCCGGTGATGGACAGTGTTTTTGTAGCGAGAGAACACTGTCCGGAGGCAGGCAGTGCACTGAGAAGGCTCCGGGCGTCAATGACCATACATGTTGACGCGCCTTAAATTAAAATTGGTCCGTGGAATTGTGAGAAACAAAATATCTATTTTTCTCTCGCTCCACTCTTTTTATTCATTTACAACGCGCTAGTGCGCACAAGCAAATCTGATAATGAAATCTGATAGTCAAATCTGATTTTAATGATTTTTTATGTTACTTTAATTTTTCGCAATTTTTTCTCAAATGTAGACAGACTCCAATGATTTTCTTTAAATTTTGTAGACTAAAGCTTCACTAATAAATATATGTATATATATATAAACAATTTTATTTAAAACAAAAAAATTTACGAAAAAATTTCTTATTGGGGGAGTCTGGGGGAGCTGAGAAGTTTGGTTTCCTTCTAAAATGTCGTATCAATAGAGAAGGAAACCAAATTTCTATCACGTGATTAGAGTTAAAGTAATTAAAGATTTAATATACACTCTAGAGTTTGAAAGTATTTTGTTCAAGAGAACGG
The DNA here is from genome assembly GCA_011037195.1 of Triatoma infestans. Taxonomy (NCBI): domain Eukaryota; kingdom Metazoa; phylum Arthropoda; class Insecta; order Hemiptera; family Reduviidae; genus Triatoma; species Triatoma infestans. Next base: position 11,687 of record JAAEAF010008851.1, on the reverse strand, counting down.
CGTGTGAGAATTGCAGAAAGAAAAAGTGTTTATTGATGGAAAAGTGTGATTGTTCACACTATTTTTTTTTATCCGTGACATATTTTATTTCACACATGTCCTTCCCTATTTCATTTATATTTATAACACTTATTGAAAATCGATTTTGCTTTGTGTTGATTTTTTGTTTTTTCTTATAAATTGATATATAATGCGGGGAGTATTTAAATCTATATAAAAACTAATTAAACTTTGTTCCATGGTTTTTAAGATTACATGTCTAATAAAAACGGTAGACAGATTAGCAAAAAAACATTTTCCTAATCCCATACCCTTTGTAACTATAAAGAAACTTAAAACAAAACTTAAATTCTTATAGTGCACAGATCTTAACCAGTCACAATAATACTTCCTCCTTATAAAGAAGGAAGTAAAAAGCCCTGTAGAAAGGAAGTAAAAATAGCTACAAAACTATAAAAATTAATTAAACAGTAATTAAAATGAAGCTTTTAAATAGTTTACTATAGAGGTCGGGACGATTAAAGTTCTTTGCTTCAATTATAACTCTATCCAATTTAATCTTAGTTTATTGTTTAAAGTTTTAAATAAATTCATGTAAGTAATTCTCTTTAAGCCCTGTTTCTCTCTCTCTCTCTCTCTCTTTCTCTATTTGTTATTGTTTTTGAAAATTTCTGACCGAAAAATAAAAAAAAAGAAAACACGTTACTTTTAATTCTTAGTAAAACTTAGCTCTTTTCAAGTTTGGAACAAATGTGTGACCTAGTCCTCCACCACAGAGCCGTTTACTTCATTGCGCCAGATAAAGGCTCCCTCTGCGTTGGTTTCTCTCTAAAGCACTCGTGATTTACTTTGTAAACCGACCACATTTCTCTGTTTCCCCTTTTTGTTTCTTCTTCTTCTTCTTCTATTGTTTAATTGCATGTAAGAAATCCTTTCTGTTTAAGTATACTTTCCACTCTCTCTTTCTCTAAACCCTTACAATTTATTATTTCCACTAATCGTGTTCTCCAGCGAGTTATTTTCTTTTTCATAAATCGTAACAACTTCTTTAAATAGTATTTTAAAGGCGTGAAACTGACTAATGCTTTTGTTTCTTTGGACTGGGTATTTTCTTTTTCCTTTTGTTCCTAAAATAAAAAAATATTCTTTTCTATTTGTTCTGTTTCTTTTTATTACCTTGCCTGGATTCAGTTTAGAACATTTCCGTCTTGGGAAAGCGAGAGAGTTTCTTCTTATTCCAGTAATACTAATTTTTCTCCTATTGCCCTAGGTACTTTGTTCGTTTTCTCTTCAGCTTTTATACTTTTTGTTGTTTTTGGTTTATATTCTTTTTTTTATATATATGTATTCTTTATAATGTTTACCCTAATCATTGATCCCAGGAAAAAAGTTTACAATTTAAAATCTGCTGTGAAACATTACAATTTTTTTTTTTAATTAAGGCTCGTCACATCTATGGTTATTGGCGCTCGGAGCCTTCTCAGTGCACTGCCGGCCTTCGGACAGTGTTTTCTCGTTACCTTTCCATTACCTTCAGTGAGCTGTAGTTGCTCCTAGGAAGAGAAAATTTAAAGGCAGCACAGCAGGACTCGAACCTGGGACCTCCGCGTGCTAACCACTCGGCTATTCCCTTCCCTACAGTTGTTACAATTTAGAGGTTACCCTGAGATAACAGGTTAGGTTGTAGTTCATCCACAGAGCATACCGGAAAACATTTTCACTTTAGAGATAAAACATAAATGTTGTGAGTTAGTATGGCAATGTTGTAAATAAAATTCGTTGAAGACAATGTTCGAAAAAATCGCGAAAATTCAGATCCTTTTTTTTCCCTACCAATAAGGATGCACTACCTCTCAGAGGGAGGTACGAAACGTAATATCAAATTTTCAGATTCTATGTTTCTGAGATTTTTTCTCACTAACAGATCTCAAACTACATACTCGTATTATCGATGAAAAACACAATTTATTAAATTTCACACGATTGCAATACTTACGCTTAAAACAGCAAGAGAAATTAAAAATGACGTGTGATAAATTCTTAGGGAAATAAATTTTCTAATTTAGATTTTCATAAAGGAAAAATCCTAATTTAGAGATTTTTTTATTAATGCATCGAAGCAAACAAAATGTTCGAAACTATTTAAATTGCCTACCCAAAATTTTCCTCATCATTTAAAATTAAATTTTTTTCTGCTCATTAATTAACTAGCTCTTCTACATATTCGTCTAAAAATGATAAGTTATGTTTTTATTAAACAATATTCTCCAATTTCCTGTGAATATGCATGCATTCCCATAAATTAGACGCTGTTTGTATTTATTTTTTCCTTGTACTGATTTCCAGTTCTTTTCTGCCCTCTTTAACTGGTTCGAAGTATCTCTATGGTTCCACTACATCATATTATATGTATTACGATTATGATCTTCTTTTTTTTTTATGTTAGAACTGTTTTCTTCATAACCATGAATAATTTTTACACCACCCAAAATTGCAAAGTTTGACGGAATAAAAAAAACTACGAGTATATTGTATATAATTAATTGTGTGAAAAGAATATTCTTAACAAGTGTGCATGAAACAAAACTTTAAATCTACTGAAATAAAGATAAATATTGGCAGAAAATATGAGACAGTCATAAAATTTAATCTTCTTTTTTTTTTCTTTCAAGTTCTAAACATTAAAAAAAAATACTTTGCATTTATTTTATGGTATTAGTATGCTAATTAAGTATCGTTTATGAATTATACATTACAGAAAAAAAATGCTTATATTTTTATATATGTTTTTATAATATAGCTTGATTATATATGCTCATAACGAATCGATTAGCAAGTCATAAAATTTTTAATGAATTGTGAACATATTACGAAATGGCGGTTGATTGTGATCTTGTCCTAAATAACTATTATTTCGCGGCAATTATATTGCTAATTAGATAATTAAATAAAATTGGCTCACACATACAACACACACACACACACAAATTTGCTATCTTATTATTATGATATATCCATTGATTAAAAATATAGTTGATGAAATTTTCAAACAATTACCTGTCTATTGAAAAAAAAAATCTATATTAGATGACTGATTGGGTTCAATAATTTAAGATTCTGGTCGCGACTTTCAATTGTTATAATAATTGTAATTTGCAAATTATCTTCAAATTTTAGAAGTTGAATAGTAAACAAAAGTTATTTTAATTGTCCTTAACAAGGGAACCATACATTGCATACGCAAGGTATTAGGACGTGCCGGAATATTTGAAGTGGCTACTATTGCAACTTTGTGATAATCCTAACCTCTTCTGGTTCAGAATCGGGGTCCGTGTCCTTTATTAGTATACTAAGGCTGGCAATTAAGTACAAAGTTAATTACACCAGTTTATTAAGGGTATATGAAGGAACAATTTCATGACATGCTGCAATGTGATAGCTGGCTTAGACTTGTAGATTGTAGATTGTTGTAGGGCATTATTGCACTGCGACCTGAAAGATGTATTGTGAGGATCCATTGTGCCCCCCCCCCCGAGAGCCTTCTCAGTACACTGCCGGCCTCCATGCAGAGTTCTCTAGCTACATACAACACTGCCCAGTTGTAGAGGCTCCTAGGAAGAGAAAATCTAAGGGCAGCATGCTGCATTCGAACCCGGGACTAGTCCAGCGTGCTACCACTGAGCTAATCCCTTCCTTCTCCCTTGGCTTAGGCTAATTAACTGGGGTCATGACCCTAGTTTGTATACTGTGTTTGCCCTTGACTGTAAAGAGTAGTAGAGTCTCTATAGTTTATGTGTATTGTGTACTGTTCTGATGAAGTGCATGGAGTACTGAGCTGTGGCAACCCGTGGGGTCGCTAATCACCAAATAACTGCATACAATAGATACCCCTTGCGGTTTGCTTAGACTTAGAAGTGGAAAACATGTGGGCACAAATTGAGAGTCCAAAGAGAAGTTTTTTGGTGATAATATCCTGGAAAGGGAGCAGGTTGAAAAGAACACTGTTGAGGGAATGGCAGTTAAGTGGGAGGTTTCAGGTAAGGATCGTGGAACTTTTGATTGGATATCAGATGTGGAGTGGTGTAAAAAGGTGTGGGCATGGAAATGTTGGGGCTTATTTAGAATAAGACAAGACCCAGGGCCGCATGTGGAATAGAGGAAACTTCACTGCATGTGCTGTTCAATTGTAATCGGTGGGATGAACACATGAAGGCAATTCATTGTATAATTGAAGAGAGTGGGCCAGCAGAGTTTTGAATACAAGGATTGATTCGGGAATTAAAACATTCCACATCTGGGGGACGAATGGACTTATTGTTATGAAAGTATCAGAATTTTATCACAATATTCCAAGTTTATAAAAAATCTTTGCAGCTATTTTTGAGAAATTTCCAAAAATCTAATCAGTAACGTCGCAATTTCGGTTAAAAATTTTTTTTTCTACAATTTTGGAAAACTATCGATGCTTCTAATGTATATTAATATTATACGGTAATAGGACGATACATTGTGCTGAAGTCGTACTTTAGAGGAAAACTTAACTCATTGTTTCCCCCCAAGAACTCCCCCCCCCAAAAAATCAATTTTTCTTGAAAAATTTTTCAAATAAAGGGATACGTTTGTTGATAGTGTACGAATTTTAAAGTGAATCGTTGGAGCCGTTTTTGAGAAAATTGCGGAAAAATCAACATCGCACTTCCGGTTGATGGATTTTGACTGAAACACCTCCGCGGTAACAGATCCGGTTGCAGTACCCACAAGGAGTTTGACCTTCTTGTGATTTTTTTGTGAGATATTTTTTTAAAAACGCTTACCATACACACACGTACATATATATCCACGAAACAAGTAAATAATAATAAATAATGCGTTTATTTATCAAACAAAATTTATGACAATCTAGAAAAAAAAAAAATAAGCAAAACACAATAATGCATGGAGTGAACTCCGTCTGCATGAGTTACAATACACAATAATGAAACTTAAACTAATAAACAAATTGATAGAACTAATACACTTAAAGTAAAGGGAGTCTCGAAACAAAGTAATGACAAAATAAAAATTTTTCTACAAATAAAAAATTGTAAGAAATAATAAATATAATAATATTAAAAATAATAATAATTAAATTTATTATTTAATGAGGGGAGATAATAATTAAATGAATTTAACTTCTACATAGTGGAGCACTAACACACATTTCATTCCTTGTATCTAATTAAAATTAAAAAATCAAAAATCAAATTCTTGTATTAAAAAATGACTATAACTAAACGCATCCCTTAAGAAAAAACAAAGCATTCTCCAGTTTTTACCATTTAAATATTCACAAAGTTCTACCTCTGTGAGTATTTTTTTGTTGAAATATTTAATTCTGTAGGGAGCTAAAATAGGGCAAATGGCCACAAAGTGCGATGTCTTCTATTTCTCGTAAATTGCACATCGAGGAAAGCTGACAATCATCACTATTGAACAATTTGTATTTCAAATTTAGAGCTTCACATCTAGACTTTAAAATGAGCTTCGCATCAGCGAATGAATTTGTACTAATGTAATTGCAATCATAGCTCAGCTTAGAATATAACTTATGGTGTAAGGCCTGTCTGGCCTTACTTTCTACATCTAATTTGTCGTTCAGCTCTAGTTTGGATATAATCTTATTCAGATTTGACTGCCAAACCTCCAAAAACTCAACTTTAAAGTCTGGTAACGAAATATGAAACTGTGAACATAATTCCTTCCAGTCTTCAAACCAAAATAAATTTTTAGCGATTACTTTCATGGCAATAATTCTGGGCAATCTAGACTCGGGTAATTTAAGTAGTTTTAAAATATAATGAAAATGTAATTTTAAAGTACAAATATATATACTAGACATGCCTATTTCTAAAGTTAACACATAGTTAGGGGTTTACAATCCCCAATAATAATAAAATTATTTACCTCAGCTAAACTTAATAGATTTCCCAAATTTTCAAAATCTTTACGAAGCAAGTATTCCTGGCGAAATTTCAATTTTGAAAATTTGATCGTATTAAAGAATTGTGCATTAAAAAGCTTTTAAAACGTCACAAATGGTGTCCAATGCTAAACAGAAACAGACCCAATCACTTTGTCCAATAAAGAGTTATCTTTATTTTAAAATTTCATTTTTAATAATATAATATATCAAAATATTATCAGCGTTTATCACAATTTATTCTTGGTAAGAATAGTAAATTTAATGGAAATTATATCGATGTTCAAGAAAATTATGGAAAACTGAAATAATAATTGCTATAAAATGGTGAGAGTGAGGAGAGGTTGCAAGGGAGGGAATCTTTTTCTGCATCAGGGGGTGGCGAAATATTGATACCATAGTATTTAATAAAAATTTTTATAGCAAATTTCGGCAATAAATAACTGATTTTTATGTGTTTGTTTTTAGGAAAATAAAGACATTGACACTTTGCCAGCCTAAGTTATAAATAAATATAACTAATAAAAATTCACAAAAATACAATAAAATTGCCCTGTAATAAAAATAGAAATTACAATATTTTTTTTTATAACAAACACAAAATATATATTAAAGACAATCTACTCCAATAATGGAGTTATCGTGTAAACTCAAAAATAACTTTTTTACTTTTCTTTTCTTATTTTGTGACGGATAAGAAATATTTGAGTATAAACCCATAAAACAAGTTAGTTTATTGTGTGTTAAAGTTAATTTATGTTCTACTGTTGAATAATATGACTTCTCCTTCCTATTGAACTCATAAATTTTGTCACTTTGGACTTTCTAGACAACGCTTAGAAATTTCTTCTTTTTTTCCAACTTGTGTGTTGCAAAATTAGACAACTCATTGTGAAATTAATAACATTTTTATCTGAAATGAAACTTGGGTAAATGTATTTTTGTTGGAGATGTTATTTTTAAAACTAATTGCTTGAAAACCCGTAAATGTAAACAGTTATAAGGTGAATGTACGTCCATTACAACAATTTTTTCTAACAGATTTCAAGTTTTTTTTCACTCTTTTGTCAGAAAAAAAATATCTTTCGTCACAGCTTTAGTGCTGTATAATATATAGTCTACATATAGAAGATATATATATATATATGTAGAAAATATTTATATATATGGGCAAGCCTATATTATATTTTTTATATATATTCTGTACCTGTAGCTTGAAGCTAGAAAGAACGTCTAGCGATGTCGATCTGCCACAACATGAAGGCTGTAGCGTACTATACTGTAACTATTCAACTATGAAGACCTAAATATATGATTTACAACTGTAATTTTTTTTAATAATAATAATCTTAATATTCGAGTGAATTATAGGGTAAAAATGATTTTTTAGTTACAAAACAATACATTCTAGTTTTTTGATTGCGCTAAGGGGGCGTTAAACCCCTTTCTGTCTGCCAATTTCTGACAGGTAGAGCTTGTTACTTTCACTCACCGTTGTTATCAGGAACTATTATTGCTTCTTATCAAAGTTTTTTGGAAATTGTGTTCTCACCAGGAATACATATTTTGAGGCCTCTGCAATGGTAGTAGGGTGATGGTGAAAAATGAATGAACACGTGAACTGACTATTTACAATTAAATTAAACACAATTTACATTTAACGATTTACTGAATAAGGAGCTGAGCTAATGAGGATAGGGTGACCAAGCGAAGAGTAATGAATAGTATGGCGTTTATGTTGTGTGTAATGAGTGATGGAATCGGTTAGAACTCTTCCTTGTGAGCTAGTGTGTGGTGAACCTTTCAAGGTTGAAATTGATGATTACTCTTTAAAAGTTTATCTGGTGACTATTGTTAAACTTCTTAGTCATTCAATTACTCTTATCGCTAGATACAGCTCTTTCACCTAGCTATCGTGAGAGTTTGGCTGTCAAAGTTGAATCCCATTCGCTAATACTAAGTAGGCCGTGACACAGTGTGTGATGGATGCGTAGTTGGTCGTGATGCGGTTGCTCCAAAAACTAATAAGTCCGGTTTTTGTGTAGCGAATTTGTTGCCGTTGGCTCCATTACATCAGATAGATTTTTGGCCAATGGCCGGCCTCTACTCCTCACAGTCTCACTCTCTCTGCCTCCCTGTGTTCGTGTTGTATATATATATATATATATATATATATATGCGTGCCCAAAATATTTCAAAAACGTAAATTGCAGGTGGCTCAAACTTAGTACTATGTGTTTTTTTTTTAGTTGCTCCGAATTTTCTTGAAAATGACCGTCAACTTTTTTCCTTCTTTTTTTAATCCTGTAATAGGATCCGAAGAGAGGGATCCAAAGCACAGAGAGAGAGAAAGAGAGAGAGACAGGATCACTCTCTAGTTTAGGCCAGACTAGAGAGGGAGAAACTGTTTAAATACAGCTATGTCAGCCATAGGAGGGAGTCTACCGGCAGTCTGGCAGCAGAGTTCATACAGCAGTCACAACGCGTCATCAACGTTTCTTTTTACCTCTCACTACCATTTTATGTATTTTAGTGTAAAGTCCAGGCAGTTTGTGCTACTTTTCTATTATACAGTGTTCAGCTTTACTTCTAGTTTATTTATCTATCTAACTCAACTTCTCTTCTTCTCAAACCCATAATAATCCTAATTTGGCGATTGTTTCCAACTTTTGAATTGTAGTTTTCACCGAAAATTATGTTTTAAGATATACCCTGAGTACGAAAAACATGAGTCTATGTGTGTTTGTGTGTGTGCGTGTATGTGTGTTTGTGTGAACGAAAAAAATATCTCAAAAACGATAGGTCGCAGGTAGCTCAACTTTGAAATTCCACTCAGGTATTACCACCGCATTTGACACGAAGTTTCTGGCAAATATATCTACACCCATAAATACGTATCACTTTACATTGAAACATTTTCACGGGGTAATTTGTTTATTGGGGGTTTCTGTGAGGGAGCAGAAGAGTTATGGTTCCCTATAAAGATACTACTTCAGTTTAACATATGGTTCTATCTCATATATATAATATTAATATACATTAGAAACACAGAATTTGAAATGTGAAGGAAAATAGTTACCGCAAATGCGATTTTACAGAACGGATTTTTGAGTTTTCTTGAAAATGGCTTCAACGAATTTCTTTAAACTTGAAATGCTTACGGCTACAGATACAAATATATCACTTTTAATTATTCAAATATTGTTCAAAAAAAAAAAGAAGATTTTATAGGAGTTCTGGATGCTTTTCACTTACGTTTAAATTTAAAGTAGGCAGAGGGCGTGTCACAGTGCCCACTCAAGTATAAAACCCCTACCACCTTTTTCACTATGATTTGAAACATTTTTCAAGGGAAAAAATTGATATTTTGGGGGTTCTGGGGGAGCAGTAGCGTTGCTATGCTTTTCTCTTGTGATGTGATGGCAAGAAGAAAGAAGATATAATTTTTAAATAATAAATAAATCTAAAAATTATAACTATTGGTTCCAGCCAGCCGCTATCTGCAGGTCAAGAACCGCGGCAAAACCCTTTCAAACTGGGGTCAATATACAGTCAAAAGAACCGCCGGCAAAACCTTTTCAAACAGGGGTCAATATACAGTCAAAAGAACCGCCGCAACACCTGGCCTGTATTCCTTACATACAAGGGTCAATGTACACTCAAGAGGCCACCTGGCCACCATCTGTTCACAAGCATCGCCACCCCAGCCAAAAACAGCCTTTGTTAACTACCGAGGTCAATATTCTACGAGAGATGTCTTAGTGTGGCACGTACTTACACATCAGCCAATGTGTGAGTGAAGCAAATATAAACGTCATCCACTGGAGGAGGGGATCAGTTACAGATCAGTATTCTATCAATTATCTATCAGTTACACATGATGTTACAAACGAGTATAACATCAGTTCGAGTTATCAAGCACTTAAGTTTCACACATCGCGAGCGCGTCCCTATTCAAGGTTTTAAACACTATTTCTTTAATATTTATTAATCATTTCATAATTCTTATACACATTTACAATTGTGCATCTAAGTTTTTCTATTTCAAAACACTTTAAATTATTTGTTAAAATATAGTTTATTTTCATAAATCAGTAGTTCGTATTTCGAATAACAATTCTCTAAAACTCTCTAACAATCGCCTTCTCATCACTTCAACTCCCGATACCAAGACATCTGATTCCAATACACTCTAAAGTACCATTTCAGTATAATATGTGGTTTTACCAACTACATTATATTCATACATATTAGATGCATTGATAGAATTCCATATTTGAAGAAAATGGTTTAACGGAACTGCGATTTTACAAAACAGGTTTTTGATTTTTTTTCTCTCTCTCTAAAACGATTGTAACGTTTTTCTTTAAACTTTGAATAATTGCTGAATAGATAGAAACGTATCACTTTTATTTGAAACATTTTTCTGCAAAAAAATTTGTTTTTAGAGGGGTATTAGAGGGGGTTTGTCAGTTGTTTGAATTTGAATGTGCACAGACTTGCTCGGTTTTTAACATAGAAACGCTCCACATCGAGTCGGTCGTTCAGGTGTACAAGTAAAATCCCCTGCCACCATTTTGGAAAGAGTCCCAAGTCTTGAAAATAAAGAAACAAGAAAATAGATTTATCAAAAGTGAAATAAATTTAAAAGTGAAATAAATTTTTGTACTATAAACTGTGAAAATCAGATTGACAGATTAATATTTCATAGCTATCGCGCGCACACACATATACACAGTTTCTAACAAACTGATAGACATACAAGAAATATAATATAAATTCCAAGATGATGTATTAAAAATTACAATGAATCATGTTACTCGAGCAGGTGGCACCTGTTAAAATTTACAAAAAAAAAATAAATAACTTTCCTTTATTTTTCTTTCGAAAACAAATTTTTAGATAAAGTGCGAAGTAATAAATCATAAAAGTGAAAAAGTTTTCTTTGTATGTTCGTCCCCCCCCCAAGCTTCCTGTTTCTAGTACAACTTCTTTTTATTCCCCCCATCCCCCGACATACATACAATGATTTATATTATATTTCATATTGATAAAAAATATCGTCGGTAAGTTTTATTATCACATTTTAAACAAGAATTGTTTTTGTTAGTCATACCGTTAAAATTTAAATACTTGCCGCCTAAGTATTAGAAAATTGACAGCAATTTTAATACTATTAAGTATCTTTTGATAACTCAATGGATTATAAATCATAACTGGTGTTATTAGATAATGAAAGAAGATAAGTCCTTCAAATAACAACAAGAACAACAACAACAACAACGACGACGTAGGTAGATAATCAAAACATAGCCAACGTTACATCAATAATATTGACATCCAGTTTACTGCCTCCCCCCCTTTCTTCTTCCCACAATCTTTATCTAAACTATATTAGACTTGTACGTATGTAATAACGTATTAAGTCTTACAACTATTATCATAAATTAATGTCTATTTTCTGATAATTTAATTTTATTTATTATTCATAATTATTTGTAATTTAAATTCGCAAAACATAATAATAAATCAGGTAAGCTATTTGTAGATAGTATTTACAAGTGTAAAGTGTAAATCTTGAATGGTATGAAATGATAGATTACTTAATTATCTCTGTACTGAAATTTACAGTTTCTTATTTTTTTTTTTTACCTTTAATATTCTACATCCATTTATGGTCATAGACCGGTTTCGCACACAAAAACATGCATTGCATTATGTCAGGTTG
>JAAEAF010008850.1:0-22051 GCA_011037195.1 Triatoma infestans | reverse complement strand
GTGATGCAAATCTTCTTGTACAAAACTTTGGGAATTTTATGATTTTGCATTTGTTGTTGACCCTTCCTTGTATTTCATTAGTACTGAATATTTGTTAGTTTTATGGGTCAAGATAAAAAAGGTTTTTTTAGTTTTTCCTCAACGTCCGGATTTCGACAACATCAAAATTCTTGCGCAAGAACAAAATTATAATAAAAGAATCAATATACATAAATTTTACACCAAACCCCATAAATTTTAATACAGACGTATACTCTCTGAGCTCGATAAACAAACATATTGTAAAAACAGTATTTCCTACGTAAATATTAAACTAATTGTATTCTATTTATTTTTTATATATACATACCTATGATAATTAATAAAAAAAAAAAAAAAAAATCTTATTTTTAAATTTTAGTCTATAATATATTTTTTGTACAAATATATTCTTTAATAATTAAATATTTACTTGTTAGTTTGCTGCTAAGAAATATATATAAAAAAACTATTTGATACAAAACACTTACCCGGACAATATAACCTCTAAGCAGATTATTATTATTAAAATTCCGGTGCCTATCGGCCTGGGACCTAAGCCTATGCGGCTTTTATCCACCCAATTTACCCCTCCCCCCCAAATCATCCACCTAGTTAACCTCCCACGGTAGTCTGCCGGTTTGTCTACAATATCCTAAAATACGTATCTTTCAGCTCCAACCCTCCCAGGCAATCCTGCGAGAATGATACCTTTCCAAATACACGGAACTTAGTACGAGCGAAACACTGACATACATAGTGATAATACCGTCTCCCTAACTCCATCATCACAGTTCTGACATATAGGACAAGACGTCCTCCCTATATTATGCAAATGACGAGCTACTCATGTTTGTCCAGTCACTATACAAGTAACGTCCTCAGTCCTATCCTATTAAGTGACTTTCGTTTAGTCTGGAGGCACCCCGGCTTGTCCTTCCAATATTTCTCCAACTATCTAAACAGATATTTCTACCTAATTTCTTGTTATATCTTCCCTCCTTAAGCTAGAGTAATTCATTATTGTTGTAAAAATGTGAACATTCTGAATTATATTCTGAAACTGATATTATAATAAAAAATTATATATGTATAAACATATGGCGCAACAGTCTATAAAGGACCAAGGCTTGCCAGACGAATTACAAACATTCTGAACATTCTGACATTCTAACGAACATTCTGAATTATATATTATAATAAAAAATTTCATATATATATATATATATAAAACCTATGGCGCAACAGTCTATAAAGGACCAAGGCTTGCCATGTGGCATATATTAGGGGATGTGTGGTATGCACGCGTCAGTTCCCTCCATTTAGTTCGACCCAGTTCGACCGTTTAGTACTGACCCCCGAGAATTCAGGTTTCGCTACCAAGGGCGCTACTAACTGTAGCATCCCATTCTTACTCACGATGCTGGGCCAACATCGATTTTGCTATCATGCGAATCAAACTCTCAATTCTCGCACCAGAGGCGAATGCGCTAGCCACTAGACCAACACTTGAGAACTCTGAATTATATAAATAAGTAAAAACATTTTTGTTTCTTAAACAAAAAATTGTAGTTGTTTTTACATTTTGTTCACAAAAAAAGAAAAATAATGTTGTTTATTTCTTAAATATAGATACCCTATTGAAGATGGGATTCATCCCGAAACGTTTGGAGAAAAACTGAAAAAGACTTTTTTATGCTGGCCCCAAAAAAAACATCAAATATATAAAACTACTAAAGTTTTACGAGTTTTGTCTGGAAATTCATACTTCATTGCCAATTTTTAATTCATAAAAATAAACAATTAACGGAATCATGATAAAAAGTTGGAAAGTGCAAATAAGTAGTGGAGGAAACAACTTTGTTATCATTATAATTGCGCAAAAACATGTAACGATCTGAATACTAATCAGAAAGATTTAGCAGATTATCTGAACAAATTACTTGAAAGGATGTTGCAGGCATCAAGAAAGATGTTAATAAATTATCGGTGAAACTAATTATAGATATTAAAAAAAAATAAAAAAAAACATATTCACCTATTAAAAATTATAATCTGAATTTAAATAATTGAATCAGTGATTTAGAATATAATTTGAATGAATTTCAAAAATCTCTTCTTATCAAAAATTTCTTAAGATTGTTAATAATCCCCATTTTCCAAACAAAAATTTATTTTATATTGTTCATACTTTGTTCAAATAAATTAGTTTTAAGTTCATCAGAGAAATTATTGATTATATTTATCCAGGTCGTACTGGAGGTATCGCCAGTTGCTTTCCAATATTTATTAAATTAAAGTTATGAAATGTTTTACAAAATCAGATTTTTTTCTTTAAGCTAAATTAAATAAGATGGAATTGAATCATGAAAGCTTTAGCCAATGTTCCCAGACCTTAATCTACGTGAATCTCTAATTTTTTTATTTCCGTTAACTTGTTAAATATTTAAATATGCAAAAGATTTGTTGTTCAATGACGGAGAATCTGTTTCACTTTAGGGCCAGAAATGTAAAAATAATGATCAAAAAATGTCTGATAAATCTAATCCAACTTATTACGGTTTAGTGAATACCTTTTCATGCTTACTAACCCTCTTACCGAAGGCACTCAGTTAGCTTATATAGACCTTTTTTTGCAACTGACATTAAATGTAAAGATATCGATAATTCTGCAAAGTTAATTGCATTGAATGCTTAAAAAAAGAGGGAATTTAAACCTTACGTAATGTTATGGTGTGATGTGTATTTGTAGTATGCTGGTAGGCTGTGTAGCAAGAGCGTTTTCCTAAAAGGGCTTGTATGTTTGCTTGAGATAGAATGCAAGAATAATTATGAACACACTGGTAGTTTAAATTAATATATTCTCTAAGAGAAATTAAGTTACTTTGAATATCACAATAGCTTATAATAATTTCTTATAACGTAATACTGGTATATGTTTCCACCTTGATTTGTAGCACAAGTTCTAATTTTGATTATTTATTAATTTAATTATTATTCAAAGTCTTGCATCCATCAAATTATCCCCCTCCTGGAGGAAATGTGATGGATGCAAGAAACTTGAAATAATTATTAAATTATAAATAAATCAAAATTAAGAAAAAGATTGACATTTCCTTGCAAAAGGACAAGACCAGGTATACAAGTCCAGTTACTCGTACGGTTCAAGAACAATTATGGCATTGTACTACCCCTTCTTCTCACAGGGGAGGAATTGAAGAAACAAAGAGAAGAGATATTTTAAGACAGTCTTGTGCTACAAATCAAGGTGGAAACATATACCAGTATTACGTTATAAGAAATTATTATAAGCTATTGTGATATTCAAAGTAACTTAATTTCTCTTAGAGAATATATTAATTTAAACTACCAGTGTGCTCTTAATTATTCTTGCATTCTATCTCACTTACATGGCTCCTTCATATACGATGCCTTTTTTGCTGAAGTAATAACTCTAAAGCAATTCAACCAAAGACTGTTTTTTCAGTAACAAGTTTATTGTAATTATTTCAGATTATCATCAGTAATTGGAAAAAACTTTTGATAACTGTCTTTCAGAAACATTAAATAAATCGTACAATTGATTAGTCTTAAACTCTTTAAACTCTGAGATCGTATCTCTTGAATAAATTCATAAGTAAATAGTAAGTAATAAATTCATTAAATAGTCAAGCAATTTTTCAACTTCATCTTCTTTTTTTCTATGAATAATTCATTATTACAAGTCTTGTTTTCTTAAGTTATATAATTGTTCTCTTTTTTTTCTCCTGTCCACTCACCAAACTAACAGACTTACTTCAATTTTTGCATTGTTAAACTTCATAAAGGAATGATTGTTTTTCTAATATAGATAAATTTAATAAAGTATCTAATTATGTATATGTGGTTAAGTTTCTCTCTTATATTTGTATGTTTTTCTTTTTTTTATTCTATCTTTCTTTCAATTTCCGCATAGTTCGAATTATTGGTATTTTTTTTTTCCATTCCATATACAGTGCAGTCTCGATTATCCGTCACTCTTTTATCCGTCACCTCCAATTATCCATCACGGTGTTTGTGCCAACACATTATGTACATATTATAAATTCTTTATTGTACACAGCGCGGGCGCAATATAATTTCTGGATTTTCCAAAATCTATTTTGAATGATGACGAAATAATTGCAAATTTGCATCCAACTGATGAAAATAATAGCGACAATGAAGAAGATGAAATTTAAATTTCAAAAATTACTTCTTGGTACGAACACCAAGAAGAGTGCGATAGTACATCAAATTTACTTTTAACGAAACTGCAAGTTCTTGAAGCCAAGAAATGAGGAATTCTAAAAAACAGTCAACAATGATGAGTTTCTTCAAACACTCACAAGAATAAAATCAAAGATTAGAAAAAACATGCAACAAATAAAAAAAAAACAAAACAAAAAAATTAAATTAAAAAAATACAAAAAAAACTTTTTAATGCTGGCTCGGTTTCCGTGACGATCACAGCCCCGTATAAAAAACAGAGTGGAATGTTTATAAAAAAACTAATAAAATATAAATTCTCCAACCTTATTTTCTGTTTACCGTCTATTCTCTTATCCGACAACCGTCTGGTCCCGAACGTGACGGATAATCGAGACTGCACTGTACCTGTTTTTTGAAAAATTAATTTGGTTTATGTTTTTACTTATATTTTTTTATTTTATTTTACGAAATTATTAAAAAGCAGGTTAAGCAGATTAAGAAACAACAGTAAATGAAGCACACAATCACGGAAAATAACTCTGATGATCTTTTACCTTATTCTGTAAAAGTAAATCTTTTCTTCACGTATTTTTTATTCAGAAATGGGAGTTTAAAAATCGTAAAATAAACTGAAATGGCCTTCAGCAAAAAAGTGTATCGCTAAACTTTCCCCTTCCCCCCAAAATACCCTCTTAAATGAATTTTCTCGGAAAAAAAGTTTACAACAAAAGAGATAGATCTCTGTTTCGATTTTCTCGGCGATTTGAATAGGGGGGGACGTGTGGTAAGCACGCCGCTGTTCCCACGCTGTTTAGTTCCGGCCTTCGCTACTTAAGGCCCGACAACCGTACTTCCCACTTTCATCACGATGCTGGGCACCAACATCGACGTAGTAATGTAACTAAAAATGCTTACCACACGCCCCCCTATTCATATCGCCGTCTGGCAAGCCTTGGTCCTTCATGGGCTGTGGCTCCATGGGGGGGGGGGATAAAATGTTAATCTTTATCGGTTAGAATAAAAAATACTGTTGCTTGTAAAAATTTAATTAATTAATCAAAGAAAATTAAATTTTGAAGATTAAACAAAGGGAATAAAAATGATGAAAAGATCTATTAGAAGGGTTATAAATATAGTATATCGCATACACAAACACACACATATATATAAATATATATAATATATATAGTAACTTCATGATAAATGGTTATTAAACAAAGTTATGTAGTGCTACTACACAGAATGATAGAGTGAACCAGTAAGAGAAATGTACACATACACACCCACACCCCACCCCCAACCACATATCCAATGCTGAGCTAAGTTAAGACCGGAGGTAAGTTTCTGTGGCGGCCGAGAGAGAAATGAAGAAATAAGTTAAAGGAAGGACACCGCCCCCCAAAACCTCTCGCCTATCTTCTTTTACCATAATATCATTGCTTAACTTTAGCTAAGAGAATATTTCCTTCCATGGCAATTCGATTTTGAAAGTCATTATTTAACCGTGGCTTAATTAAACAGTTAATTAGCACAGCCTCGATACTTTTTATTTTTTAACTTTATTTTTTTTACTTTACCTGATAAAAAAGAAGAAAAAGATTCTCAGATTAGATTATAAAAGAGATTCCTTAATAATTAGAATGTAAATGAGAAAGGAATTAACTCTGAAATGAGTTTTAGATAAATTTTCGTATTTTTTTGTTTAATGTTAAATATGTTTTTAATTTCAGAATCAGAGATTTACAGAAAACTGTCGCATTGTTGGCTCTATATTTACAATATAATTTTATTTATTTGTGAAATTTTCAATAAAATAAAATTTTAATTTGATTTTTATCTTCATAAATTTACGCGAATAATAATTGAAAATATTTTAATTTTATTACTTTGTTACTTTAATAATTTATTCTAAACATAGGTGTTTCCTTTTTTAACCCATAAATAATAAAGGTACTGGGTTCCTCACTATTGCTAATAAAACATCTTCATATCTTAAATGAGCAAATCTGGAACTCATCGCGCTCCATTGAGAGGTTAATGTTTAAAAAACTATTAACACTTCTTAATAGTGCTAACTCTACTAATGTTAACTATACTAAAATAAAAGAAATAATATTACATAATGTTTTTGATGTACTATAATTTATTTTTGAACTTTAATTAGGAATGAAGTGTTTTTTGAAGTTGCCCTCCTTACGACAATGTAATGGGGTCCGAATCATTATTAGATTCATATGATACGAAGAGTGAAGAAGATTAACCCTCCTAGGGAAGAGTAATCTATAAAATTCAAGTGACTTAAACCCTGGCCCCGCGTGTCCAGCGTGATGCCACTGTAATCCCCGTTTCCCATGACAATGTATATTGTTGGATATTTTTCTATTATATAATGTAATATTTCTGTATTTATTGTTGTTTTTTTTTTTTTATTTGAAGGCACTTTAATAATGTTTTTCTTCAAATTACTGCTAAATCTAAGTCCGTTATATAACTTTTCAAGAAGAGGTCGTTTTAATGTATAAACTTTTTAAAAGTAAAGTTCGAGGAGATATAAGAAATACGGACAACTTGGAACAGTTTATAAGATTTGTGTTTATTCAAGATACTTTGTACAATAGTGCAATTTATAATGCATGTATCGCGAATAACAAAATTGAATCAATCTGGATACTCGCTACCTAGGCCAGACAAGGGTGGGAGACTCTTTCTCTCTCTATATATATAGCTGAGCTAGCCCTACAAATGGACAGTTTTACAACAGTTTACAACCAGCCAGCAACCTTCTATTATCTTCTCATCATTCAGTCAGTCTGTCTATTATATATATATATATCTCACTACCTAACTTCTATTGTAAAGTCCTTGGCAGTTCGTGTGTTCCTTTCATTATAGTGTTCAGCATATATTCCAGTTTATTTCTGTAAAATTCATTCTCGCTAATTCTCTCACCTTCTCACAACCATTATACGGTATAAAAGGATTAATTGCTATCATGTATATTTATTTTTTCATTTGTTTAAATATGCAACAAACAAATTAGATACATTCATAGGCTACATTTAATTGAGCACTTAAAACAGCCTGTGCATCTAATTAAATAAATGTCACTTAGCTTGAAATAAATTACAATTTAGTTGGAATATTATCTTTACATAAACATAATAAAAATAAGAGCTAGTTATCAATCAAATATTTGCTTATACTTTGTGAATACAAATCAATATCATGAATTACAAACTCATTATAAATATTTATCATCTGATTCAAAGTGATAAGTTAATGCTCTCAGTTTTATATTTATATCATCCATAAAAACTTCCTTTTTTTCTTTAATACAATTTAATGGATTTACAAATTTATGTTTCTCTAAATAACCTGGACCAATATATTTTATATGTAATTAACTATTTTGCTCTAATAAATAATTTCAGTCAATGAACCTTTTTCTTAACAGATATTTATTGAAAAATAATTATTTTTTTTTTTTTTTTTTTTTTTTTCCTCAGGGTTCTGTACCGCGACCATTCTTGATCTATTGTACCCCCCCTGGTGCCTAAGATGAGCTAGCTCATCTATAGCACCCTCTCCAGGTTTAACTCCCTGAGGAATCTCAGGATCCTGGAAGGTTCTAGGGTAGGTATTTCCTCCTCCCCTATCTGGTAACAGCCCAGACTACTAAATCTTCTTTGAATGACGGCATCACAGTCCGTGAGGAGGCGTATCGGAGTTTCCTCCGCCTCTCCACAGAATCTGCATATGCCGTCACCTGCTAGGCCAAGCTTTCTCAGGTGTCCCCTGAGTCTGCAGTGCCCCGTAAGGAATCCCGTAAGAATACGGATCCTATTCTTACTCAGACTGATGAAGGCTTTCGACCTTTCCTGGTTATAATCGCCCAGACAGACCTTGGCCTGCCTCAGTCCCGGGATGGTGTTCCAGAGACGAGCTCTTTTAACCACCTCCTCCTTCTTGATTTCTTCTAGAAATACTTGGTCACTGACTCCACAAAAGGGCTCTGGCCCAATAAGAGGAGATACAGCGCCTTCCTTTGCCAGGGCGTCAGCTGCCTCATTACCTTCCACGCCGACATGTCCCGGCACTCAATGTAGGGTAACTTTATTGCTCCTGCCTAGTTCATTAAGTTTGCCTAGGCATCCCATACCATTTTAGAACTAAGTACGTAAGAGCTCAGTGCTTTAATGGCCGCCTGACTGTCGGATAGGATAACAATCTCCTGATTCCGATATCCCCGATCAAGGTTCAACTGAGCGCACCTTCCAATAGCGTAAATTTCCGCCTGGAAGATGCTAGGAAACTTACCCATGGGTTCTGAGTGTTTGATTCTAGGCCCAAACACCCCTGCCCCGGTTCCTTCGAGGTCTTAGACCCATCTGTGTACCACTTAATGGCATGCTTGCTAATACTGTCCAGGGCGGATCCATCGCTCCACTCTCCTTTCGTACTTAGCTTCGTAGAAAAATTCCTAACGAAGCTATATTTCTTAGTCATGCTATCTCTAGGAAAGTCCCAGGGGAGGGAGCCTGCAGAAGGGGGCATTCGCCCCCCACCGCCCAGCCCACATCCCCCCATGCCCTCCCTAGAGATTCTGAGGAGGGCTCCCTTCGCCACTCGCTCCACCATTAGGTGGAGCGGTGTGAGATTGAGAATAACCTCAATCCCGGCTGTAGGGCACGTCCTCATTGCTCCCGTCGTGCATAGGCACGCAAGGCGCTGTACTTTGTCAAGAGTCTTCTTGACCTTCTCGAGCTTTGCTCTGCTGTACCACGCTACTGCGCCATAGGTGATAATAGGTCTCACCATCATAGTGTACATCCAAATAAGAATTCGAGGAGGGCATCCCCAGGACTTGCCCGCCACCCTCCTGCACACCATGAGAGCACGATTAGCTTTACTGGCAGTTATTTCAACATGCCTATTCCATAGAAGCTTACTATCCAGAGTTACCCCCTACTGGGGGGTGTTGATTGTATGTGTATGGGCAGGGATGAGCGCGAACGCAGTACTGCCCTCTAGTGGGTTAAAAAAAAAAAAAAAAGGTACTGTGATGTCAACAATTTCAGCAGTTTTCTTCACACAGTGCAACACCAGTACGACATGCTTTTGTGTGCTGAACCTTCTGTCTACAATTGCCTGAATATCCCAGTATATTTTTTTGTTTTACTTTGTTAATTTACAGAAAAGTATGTGAATATCCATATTCAAGCACATTGAAAATATTACGATACGCCATTCCATACCTTTTTACAAAAATGGCCAGATACATTATCTTAGCCATATTGTTATGCCAGTTTCAGGAAACATTTGCACCAGGTAAGCCATCTAGTTGACCACTTGACACAAGTTGTTTAAAGTACCTACCCATGAAGCTGTATTTGTGACAGTTTAGCTTCGGCATCGCATAACATTTTCTGTAATACCAACAAAAAAAAAATGTAATACCTTTTCCTGTTTATATATTATTATTATTATTATTATTGTTTTATTTGTTTTTAGAAATAACTATATTTTTAAAGAGTTTATTGAAAACATTATCTAAATTATAGTTTATAGCATGGTGAATTATATTATTCTTATGGAACTCCTTACAAAAAGGACGTAATTTTTAAAAGTAACATTGGTTGAATTGGAAAATGCGTAAAAATATTCAGTTATCATTATTATACAAGATTACAGATTTTAAAATTTTCTATTGGCTAATCTGCGAGCACACAAGGCAAAAAACAAAAAAATAAAGTCTATGATATGGATTTGTATTAAGTTGTATTTCTAAGCGAATCTAAATACTGTTTAAGAGTAAATTAGAAATTCTGTTTATCCATTAAAAGGTAGAACTAGTAATAAAGGAAAGTGAGTCGTATAATAATAAAATTAAATGGCAAAACTAGGTGATAGCTAGGTTTTTTGTTATCTAAATTAAAAGGTAGTTGTGTTACGACGTTTTGGCTAACTCTGGTTTATTTGGAACAATTTTCATCTAGAATTAATACAGTATGTAAAATTTTGGGAACCAGCTAACATATTACTCGTAAAATTTGTGTGGCATCTTTTCAGTCTAAAGGACAGACAAAACAGACTTTAAAAGAGCTACCAAAATAAAAAGTGAATTGATAAAACCAGATAAATTCAACTGCTCATCGGTTTAGCTCAAACTGATTTTTGTTTGCCTTATTACGACACTTGATTGAAAATTGTCGCTGAAATGGGCACATGTTGGCCACTTAGTGTTTCAGTTCCATCCCCTAGCCTAGTTTTTAAAAATGATTACTTAACACTATTGAAACCATGTCCAATACAATTGGAGATTTGAGCTGCTCAAGAAGAATATAATTTAAAAAAAAAAAAAACATTGATTCGAATAGATAATATTAATGTTGTATAAAAATAAACTGATTATATGAAATAAATCAATGCTATTGCTTATAATTTGTAATCATTTGAATCCTGATTACGGTAAGTGGATTTATTCTTGGTTTCAAGCATGTAAAAATCCCATATGACAAAGTTGGTTTAAATCCTCTTGTATTATACAATTAATAATTACACTTGTTACAATTATTGATCTCTCATTTTCACTTCCCTACATTTATCGCTAGTTCTTTAGTTTCAGTAATAACATCGGTTCATAACTATTTTATAATTGTAATAACATGGAGGGTGGCCCAATTTCATTGGAATAGTAAATTTCTCAAAAAAATTCCCTACATTAGTAAGCCAAGACTTTCCAAAGACGTTGCTGCTATCTAGGAGCGCATGCTAGAACTAAGACGAATGTAAATTTTGTTTTTTATCAATATTTTGTTATTTAGTGCATTATTATTCTTTATTTTAACTAAATATTTAAATAAATACATTGGTGCAAGGTATAATAGTAGCTAATTTTGTTCTGTACGAAAGTTTGAATTTAAACAATTTTTTTTTTCGTTTAAGTTCAATAAAAGAAGCTATAATTGACTTAAGAAGAATATAATCTGCAGTTAATTTTTATTGGTAAAACTAATTTAATGTTAACTGATATAAGCTTGTTTTCAATAACTTGAGTGTAGGTAATTTAAAAAAGAATTTTTGGAGTTTACACTCCCGTGGGGTGACTTTGTTCACGCCATCTATACCTGGCTTGGAATATTACAGTACTTTATCGCTTCTCGGCCTTTTGGCTAAGATCAAAGTGTAGTATCTGTTCTTATCAGCTTAATCTCTGGTACGGTCTCCATAGGGGACCCAGAAGATTAAACTGATTTTTGGAAATTGACGGAATGCTAGGAGCTTGCTCCACCTCTGTCGCGGGTTGACTCGGTATTGCAGTACCTCCGAGAACGGCCCACCTAATTAACATGAAAAAAAATTGAAGCTGAATCTGTCAATACGACATTTGTTGAATGGGAACTTATGAATTCAATCCCCCACCTTCTCCCCATCCATTGCACACTACGAGAAACGTCTCCTACAAATCGTATTCTACGTTGATATCAATTCTTCAGTTTTTTTTTTAAGTAAGGAGAATAATATTAACTTTGATTTTTTCTCTCTCTTACTCCTAGTAGTGTTGTAATCGTGTTATTTTTTTCGATAGTGAGATTTTACTGGAAATAATACTTTTGAGGTCCCCTCAGCCAAAAAAAAGTACTTTTAGCAAATGGTCTGTGCGTTGTTTCCCTCCTCACCTTGAAAGTGGGGGGGGGGAATACACGGTCAGAGATATTTGGTTACTGCACTGACGGGAACCAGGCCAGTTCACTGACTAGATATGTTTATACGAGAGAAGAGTATTTTTGAGTTCTTTAATGAAACAATTACCGCACTTTGAATTATCGTATGCTTATTGTATTCGACCCAAAATGAGGTTCATAAGCAAATCTTCATCAAACGTGCTATCTAACTGACGTGTCACATCTTGTTTTCCAAAGCACACTTTGAAAAAAGACAATGTTTATTACATCAAAATATACCTGTATTATCAAGGATATTCATTTGATATACACCCTTACTATGGGTGTCTGCGCGGCAGACACCCAAGGCGAGGTGGCAAACGTACGCCAATAAAACTAAATAAAAAAAAAATAAACAAATAAATTAAACCAAAGAAAAAGGCAAAAAATTAAACCAAAGAAAAAATGCAAATGAAAGTGTTACGACTTACCTCTGGATAGCCGAGTCGTTGAGTTCGCAAGCGGCGAAGTTGAGGCGATAGGTGGACGGTCAAGGAAGATGTGGCGTGTACGTGTGTGTGTGTGTGAGAGTGAGTAAAGACGTGGTGATGGCGAAGAATTCCGGGCTCGTTGAAGCGGATAATCACAATGGCGAAATAGTAATGTCCACGACGTGGCGAAGGCGCGACGGTGCGTTCACTTGTTGGTGATGGCGCTGGGGGTGTAACCTTTAATGGCGTATACCGATCACTGGAATATCGCCGGCGCGAACACGGGAGGCGATACAGGCGCGTATAATCTTTTAACGAACAACAAAAAACGAGTTGAGATAGGGAGACCAAAAGGCGAAGTGTACAGACACTGACAAACACACAGATGCGATCTGTAAGAGTGCCAGAAGAGTGAGTGAGTAGACGGGCGGAAGGGCGAATAAGTAGAGAGGGAAAACATATGGCATGGTGATGCAATAACAAATGCAAAGGCGGAAAGCGGGCCCTAAAATAGCATAGCAAAAAAAAAAGAAGGTGGAAGGAAGACGGGAAAGAAGGGCTTAGTACTTCTAAGAAGGTGCCCACACGCACGGGCGAGCGCGTAGGGGGGGAGTATTATGCGTAGTAGTGCACGGACATACCGACCCAACACTATGTTTAACATTTTTCAGCAAAATTATTTTTGGGAGATTTTAATGGATGGCAAAATAAAATACTCTTCAGTACAATATGATTCCACCATCTGTTTAATGTTGAAACATTAGTTGCAATGCTAGACTTCCAAAGATGAAGAAAATCTTTTTATGAAAAGTGCCACTTTTAAACAAATTGGTTGTTTGAGTATTTTGAATCGATTTTCTTTATAAACTTGGTATACTAACTGTAAATGCATCACTTTTATTTGGAAACATTTTTCCGTAATAATTGATTCTGTGTGGAACTGACTGTGGTTAGGTTTAAATTTTAAACTGCCGCTACAATCTTTGATGATTGAAGCAGATGACACGGCCATATTAGTCACACAAATTTATGTATAAATCCTGCTACCTTTTTACCATGCCACGTCCAGTTTAAGGTTGCAAACATTGCAATTTTATGGATAATTAGTCAGTTCAATTCGTGATATTTGCAATATGAGAAAGTTGTATGAGTGCTTTATACCAGATTTTTTTTTTTTGTCAATAGTAAGTACCTATGTATGTAAGTTGCAATTAGACAAAGATGTGTGAGTGTTTCTCAAATACTACTAATTCTCGTTGAGAAAAAACGCCGCCGGAGATTATCTTCAAGCATCATATGCTGTCTAGAAATTTATTATACTTATCACTTTCAGTTGAAACATATTTTTGAGGAACCTTTGACTTTTAGATCATTCTAGGAAGCGGTGACCTTGTGAAGTGCTCCCTCTGAAGTTGTTATCTCAAATACTGTAAAGTCTACTACCTATACAATATAGAGGACCCGTTAAATAGGTTTAAAAAAAAAAAATCTGGTGTGAAACACTCACACAACTTTTTCTTACTCCATTTTTCAAAATTGTAATTGACAAATTTCATAGTTTGTGTACCAAATTTAATGAAATTCGTCGAAACTGAAAAAAATGTTCAGTAAAAACGCACTTCCGGTTTACTAATTTTCCTGAAATCTCTTAAGAAATGGAAGATGAAAATTACTATCTTGATTTTATCCGTCATAGCATGCTTTATTTTGTTGGTTCTGACCGGCTTTAGAATTTCATCCATGGTCAGAGGAAGGTTTGCCATCAATTCGGTCGAGAGATGACTTTAACTATATGTTTATACCACAAACGAAACTCGTAAAACCAATAAACCAATAACTTGGTCTATAAGATCTATTTGGAATAATTATATTTACATGGTAACTAGTTGTAATTTATTCTATTTCTTCACAAGTTTAATACTGAACTACTAATCAAAATTATATGAGAACTGAATTGGATTAGATAATCTTTAACTTAGAAATGAAATATCAGTTTCATTACAATAATTTTCAAACAACCCAATAGAGATAAAACAAAAAAATATATACTAATATTTTTCGTTTATAATTGATTAATAGAGCACAAAAATCAATATCAAACATTTTTTTATAAAGGACCAATATAATACTCACGTGTACTTAATAATATGAGGGATAGTGTGTGGATCATAAAGGCCAGAAGTGACTAATTAATATTTATACTTTTTCTACCATAATAATCAACATTATGAACATCATTCACTTTGCACTTTATATATAACATGGCCAAAACTGGTAAATGCCTTCCATTTCATAGCTATCTCTTACATTGAATGATCTTAGATTAAAATATTTTAATAAAGATGTATTGTGTAAAGATAGTTTAATAAAATATTTAAATGGTGATAATGTCTAGACCCCAATGTAGAATTGCTACAAAATATAGAAAAAATTTATTACAGAATTCCATTGTTTAACAACTTTTTTTTATCAGATCTCATTCATGCATTTACTTTATTTATTTCTTTGCTATATTCTATTCAACTTCTTAATTCAATAACAATTATTTATATTTTTCTACTCACTTTTCTTTTCTTACTTTTAATATATTAGTAATTACTTTGGTTTATTAGTATATTTATTCATATATGTTTATACCTTGTTTTCTAAGTTTGACATATATACATATCGTTAAATTTGAAATTATTAAATTTTAACTGATTTTTTTGAATATAACATTTGACCGACGCCGCAGACCAGAGGAGTCTATTGCAATTTTTATAGACTATTATTATTAAATTACATACTATTTGTAAATAAGAAAGGGAGCGTTGTATTTACTCTTTGGTGCTTAAACTTCATGCTCTATTTTCTCCAAAATACAATACCAAGTATTGTTTATTGAGATGAGAGTTCAACTAAGCTTTCATTTACATTGAACAAGAGATAGATTCACACTGAAAATAAGAATTATTTCATTTGATAATTCATGTCGCATATCTAACCGAGAATTACAAACTTGAGTTAACTATATAAAAAGAAAAAAAGAAACGTGCTTAGAATTTGTTCTTGAACTAATTAATCAAGTAAATTATTAAGCGATTTAAATTAATATAAATGTATACATTATACAGGGTAAAAGAGTATGAATATTGATATGAGACAATCATAAAAACTTTGTTATTGTAATATCTTCTTACCTTCCTAATTCCTAATTATATTCTAAAATAAATACTGGAGAGGTCAGGGCATTTATTTAAAGATACTAAATAACCTTTTGCATCTATGTAAGTCAAAATAAAAGTTTGGTGATATCGACTTTTATTGTTTGTTTTTTTTTTAAGTTCGTATTTGTTGATCATGATTTAAATTATTTAGAAAAATATTTCTTCTTTCTTTTTGTTGGCTTGTCGGCCTGGTGCAATGGAAAATGGAATAAAAGAAAAAAAATCTGGTGTGAAACACTCACACAACTTTCTCTTACTCCAGTTCTCAATGTTATAATTGACAAATTTTATAGTTAATGTACCAAATTTAATGAAATTTGTCGAAAACTGTAAAAACTGTTCAGTAAAAGCGCACTTTCGGTTTAGTAATTTTTTTATTTTACACCCGACGTTTTGGCGAACAACATTGTTCATCATTTTTCTTCTGGGAAATTACACAAATAAAAGAAATAGAAAAAATTTAACGATGTGGAAAAAAAGATAAAAGTACTAATTAAAATGGTAAACATGAATATAAAGAACTTTAAAAAAAAATTGAATATAAATTAAAATATAATCACATAGATAAACAGTATTAGTACTGTAATGCCAGTAGCTAGAAGAGAATAAAGATGGTGCTGGGAGAAAGGGACAAAGTATGGTTCTGCATGTTCTTGTTACATATTGAACATGAATTGAAGCATGGAAGTTTAATTTTTGAAATATTCTTCTTGAAATCACAGCAGAATATTAAGTTACAGCCTGCTTCAGACATGACCTCTTTTTGCTGCACCTTGCGTTAAAAACAGTAAAGATAAAAAAGCTCAACGTGTTCAAGATTTAATTCAGCTAGAACCGAAAAGCTTTTAAGGAAAGCAGTGCAAAATTTTCGAAATTAAGTTATGTAAACTCCTGAGCAGAAATATTGTTTCTGGCGAATAAGATTTGCTGTTTTTGGCAAAAAAAAATAGCAGGAATATCACAGTTTTTATTCCAAGTATCACAGCATTCAACACGAAAATTTTGATCAAAATTTATCAATAGGAAATATCTTATTATTAGATAGTATTAAGTATCTATTATCTTTCCTCTGTCATTGGAAATAAAGCCATTAAAAAAAAACAAATTCTTGGGTAGCTTTCTTCTAAAATATAGGGTACCACTAACCTCATAGGGGTAGTGCACTTCTTCAGTGAACTAAGCGTCCTTGCTGGTATCTGAGCTTAACAACACAAAGAACTCTTACATTTACACCCCCCAACCCTCACACAGGTGCAGAGGTTGTTGATGTGCGCAGCTATTTGAGTTTAGAATACCCACAGGCAGCTTTAACACATCACCATATCCATTTATTCAAATTGCACTTTAAAGCCACTGCTTCCTATAGTAGTAAGTACAAACACCCATTGATACCATAATAGATTAAATAGATTGCCATGAATATAACCTTAAATTCATTCTATCTAAAATATATCGATGGTTCCATTATCGAGAATATGTTAAAGTTTATCAAATTCACTACAAGAATAAAATCTGGTTATCCGAGTGTGCAATTTAAGTTCCTAATTTTCTCAAAAATGGATCCATTTCTTTAAACCTGGAATAATAATTAATTATGCCTGGATATAAAATAAAGCACGGTATAACATTTCGTGTTCAATAAATTAGTGATATTTGTACAGTACAAAATTCTGTGAATTTTAATTGAACTTTTTTTTTCTTAAAAAATTTCCCCTGTTCCCTTGTTCCTCCCAGTCATCAATACCGTTAGATTTAGGTAGCTCCTCTATCTTAGGAATCAGCAAGTAAAATGTATTCTTTCCTCTGCGTTTATATTTATTTGAAATGTGTAGTATATTAAAACGTTTAGTAAAAACTACAAGTTGGAAGAGAATTAGTCAGTTTTAATTGTAATAATTATAGAAAAAAAAAAGTCTGAATTAATTATAAAAAAGGTCTAAATAATTACCTTAATTATATTAATATCTGGTATTTTATCCGTCGTAGCATGCATATTCATTTGGTTCCTGACCGGTTTCGGTTTTTATCCATCGTGAGAGCAAATGCACTAAGTTCGTGTAGAGCGTTCACTTCAACTAATGTTTCTGTTACCCTCACACATTGGTTGGTTTGTTGGATGTATATGTTAACTCCCACTAACTGCATATAAACCAAAATATAGAAAATAAAAAAAAGTTTATATACACAATATATTTAACAAAAAAGATATGAATTACAACACAAAATGCACAAGCAAAATTCTTCCAACACGTTTTACACACACACCAAAAATATATTTTCTCTTCATTCCATAACACCCCTTTTTTTTTCCTTCACACATGATCATACACATGATCCACACATGATGACTCCACCTGTTTCCTTTCAGTGCTGCCCTTTACACTCGTCCATCCTGACCCTCAGATTGTCCTCAATCTCACTTAGGTCCCGCCCGCTATGGGTCGATCTCATAGTCCAGCAGGTGTGCTGGCTTCTTCCTGCGTCTTTGGGGATTCTCTCTTCGGGTTGGTTGCACATCCGCATGCTCATTAACGACTAACGTCTTGGGGTCTACCCCACTCTTTTTGCTCTCACTATGGGTAGTTTCGAAGTCGTCTTCCTCTTCTTCTGGGGACCATATTTTCATGTCTGAGGCGTGTACCGATGTAGAGAAACGCCGGCCATTTTTGGTCTCGAGGTCACTGACAGTATATGAGTCTCCGCCTCTGACTGCTATTACCACAAGCGGGCCTCTGTACCTAGGCTTGGTTTTGGTAGGTTCTCCGGTTTGTGTTAGAGCTCTTCGGATAAACACCATATCCCCCACCTCATACTTCGCTGCTCGGTACACCCTTTGGTCGAATCTCTTCTTCATTTTTTCTTGTTCCGTCACTATACGCCGTCTTGCTTTCTCTTGAAGCTCCTTGGGCGCCTCATAATCCTCCTGCAGAAATTCTCTCAATGCGGCATCCAGGCTATCCATCTTTGGCTGATACCCGTACAGCATTTCAAATGGGGACAGATTTGTGGTCTGGTTTACGCTGAGATTTAGGGCCTGCTCACATTGGTTAATTTTCCTGTCCCAATCCTTCTCATCTTCTTCTTCAATGGATATTCTAACCATCGGTAGCACTGTCCGATTCACGCGTTCATCTAACCCATTGGCTCGCGGGTGTCTTACAGATATTAAATTATGCCTTATCCCTCTTGTCTGGCAAAATTCTTCAAATCTTCTACTTGTGAACGCCGTTCCTCTGTCGCTTACAATCATTTCTGGTATTCCCCTCTCTTGAATAAATGATTCTAAATGTTTGATCACGTTTTGAGTGGACGTATCCTTTACCGGATGCAACTTCACAAACCTGGTCAGGTTGTCAACAATAATTAACAAATGTTGGTTACCTTTCTTGGACCTGGTAAATGGTCCCAGATGATCGACATGTATAGTGGCAAACGGTCTTTTCCCTGGGGGAATAGGATGCAATTCCCCTGGTTTCTTTCCGCCTGGTACTCTATTGAGTTTGCACTGTATGCAAGACGCGATGTGTTTTCTGGCATACCTTCTCATCCCAGAAAACCAGTAATTCCTACTCATTTTAGCTAGAGTTCTCTCCAAGCTGAAATGTCCGGATAAATCGTGATTCCTTACCAACAGCATTTTGCGAAAGTTTCGGGGCACCATAATCAAGTCTCTTCCCTTGATGGTCTTGTATAAGATTCCTCTCTGCAACTTCACATCCTTTGTGCGCTCTTTTTGCTCAACCGTTCTCGCTTCGTCCGACTTTACCAGAACTTTTCTCAATAGATCTAATTGTTCGTCATTCACCTGCCACATCCGGACCTCTTCTTCGATGGTTACAAAGGTGAACACACTCCCTGTAACCGGCTCCACTTCTTCTGCTTCTGTAGTCGCTGGTATGGCTCGACTTAATGCGTCTACGTGCTGCATCTTCACTCCAGGTCGATGTCTAATCTCAAAAGTGAATTCCTGTAGTTGGCCATACCAACGGCAAACTTGTGGATTCTTCGTTTTGTAAGAATTCAAATACACTAGTGCCTGGCAATCAGTCACCAGTGTGAAAGGCGTGTCTAACAGATATTGCCTCAATCGCCCTAAACACCACACCACGGCCAATAGTTCAAGCTTAGTTGAATGATAATTTTTCTCTGCTTCAGTGGTTCGTTTACTTACGCAATATATCAGGTGCAACTTTCCGTCATCTCCCCCTTGCAAAAGCATCCCAGCTAGACCGTCTACACTTGCGTCAGTGTGGAGCTCCGTTCTTTTAGATTTGGGGTTATAGAGCGCAAGGACTGGCGAACTCGTCAGCGCATCTTTCAAAGTCTCGAATGCCCTCTGCTGATCGTCCTTCCACTCAAACGATACTCCCTTTTTCGTTAGTTTGGTCAAAGGCGATGCCTTCGCTGCATACCCCTGCACAAATCGCCGAAAGAATCCTGTCAATCCCAGGAATCTCCTTATCTCTTGCACGCTCCTGGGTCTAGGATATTCTCGTATAGCTTCAGTTTTTCGCGGACCTGGTCTAATACCTTCTGTAGTAACTATGAAGCCGAGGTATTCGATTTCTTTGACACCAAAATAGCACTTAGATAATCGCAGAGTTAATCGTGCTGCCCTTAAACTCTCCAAAACCTCTTTTAGCCTTGACATCATTTCCTCCCATGTTTTCGCCGGTATTAACAAGTCGTCCAAATAGCACAGAACTATATTATTCCTTAGAGGTCCCAGCACCTTTGAGATCATTCGGGTGAACTCGTAAGGAGCGTTTTTCAACCCAAACGACATTCTTTCGAACTGAACGTGATCGTCTGGGGTCACCAAGGCTGTCTTTTCCTTCGCACTCTCGCTCAGGGCTACTTGGAGGTATCCATGAGCCAAATCTAATGTTACGAAAAATTTTGCTCCGGTCAGTAACTCCAACTGGTCATCCACTGTCGGAATCGGGAATGCCTGCGTAACCGTCTGGCTGTTCAACCTTCGGTAGTCCACTACCAATCTATCTTCTCCATTCCTTTTCTTCACTAATAGCACTGGGCTCGCATACGGTGATTTAGTGTCACTGACAATTCCGTGCGTTTTCCAATCTTCTATGATTTCCTTCATAGTACCCCTTTCCGCGCGGCTGGCTCTATAGGGCTTCATATTCACTGGATTACTTCCTGGCTTTTCCATAATGTCCATTGTCGTGACGTCCGTGAGCCCAATTTCTGCGATAGAAGTAGCAAAGCACACCTTATACTGATTTAAAAGGCTCATCAGTTCCTTCCTATGCTCTATTGGTGTCTTCTCTCCAATATTCACTTCGGTCTCTTCAATCTCTCGTTGCATTCCTACCATTTTCTTTCCCTCCGCGATCTCCACGGTGCCTCTTTCCAAAATTTTCCCCTCTGGTAATTCCACTGGGTGACTGGTTTCATTTCGCACTATAACCCTAAACGTTTTGTCTGCTGCATTCGCCTCCACCAAATTGATACCTGGAAGCATTGTGGTTGGCCTGCTCAGTACAATGTTGGATTCCGGTACTTCCTCAATCTGCATATTTCTGAAGGGCTCCTGGTCGCTATATACCACCTTCAGAGATCCGGCTCTGCTGAAGAAGGCTATGTGAGGTTGGTCAATCCAACTTCGTCCTATTATCATATCATACATCTGTGCTGCGTCTGGCACTATTAATACGCTGACTTCCGTTCCGAGTACTCCATCGATTCCCAAGACTAGGGGTACTGCCTCTTTCACCTCTAGAATTTTTTCTCCTCCTCCAAAGCCTGAGAGCTTAGCACTATGCGGCTGAGTTTCCAGTTTTAACTTCGAAGCAATCGAGTTCTTGAGGGTACAATCGCTTGCTCCAGAATCAAACAATCCATGGACAGTGTATGCTCCGTTTATTTCCACTGGTTTGATATATTTTCCCTTCGGAACGATCTCTTGGTTCACTATGTGTACTTCCGCATCCTGGTTCTTTTCTTTTGGACAGTCTTTTTTAAAATGATTTAGGCTTCCACATCGCCTGCAGGCTCTGTCTAATCTCGCTGGGCATTCCCTTGAGATGTGCCCTTCATCGCCACAGGCGTAGCACTTTATCTTACCCCCTAGAGCTCTGGGTTGAGTTGTCGTGCGTCGTGATACACCTCCAGAGCACTGTGATGCCACATGCCCTTTTCCACTACAGCGGTAGCATGTCCTGGTCTCTTCACTTCCTTTTTCCACATCCTTCCTAAGGTTGGACTTGGCTATGGCGCGATTCCCGGTCAGCTGCTGAGTTCGTTCGTTGCTAATTCTCTCTCGTCGAGCTCTATTAATCCTTTCATATCTCGCAATTGAGTCGCGCAGGTCGTCCTCATTTTCATGATCAATAGACAGCAGGTGGTCACTTAACTCCCGTGACCACAATCCTTCTAGTATTTGTGTTTTGAGGATTCGGAACGGCAGTTGCAATTCCCG
>JAAEAF010008849.1:0-64494 GCA_011037195.1 Triatoma infestans | reverse complement strand
AATAAAAATCCTAGCTACTTTAATTTGAGCTATCAATCTGGTTTAATGATATTGCACCTAATATTTACATATGAACTCCCATTAGCCAAGGGACATATCAATCTATAGTGGATGTTATATGAAGAGTTAAGTACTTCATTCATGTCAGTTTAGAGAAAGATTTTTTAAGTTATTAGAGACCACGACCGCATGCTGCGCGTACCAGATGTCCTGCGCTCCTATAGAATAAAGCATTTCTCTCACAAGAGCCACCCAGTTAAAAGGAATGTCAGAACCATTCAAAAGCTTTACAAGTGTCTTCTATAGCATATCTTCAGAGGTGAGCTGCATCGATAAAATCTTCAGCCAGAATCTTATAGATTTATTAAAAATCTTGTTTTTCACTTGCCGTCATTCAGCTTCCAGCGAACGAAACTATTAGGGACTTGTCGTGGCAGATTTAGTTCAAGGCCCAATTTTTTAACTGATCCAAAACTTCTTATCGGGAGTGTATATATTCTTAAGGGGCGGCAATTTGTCTTTTTGTCCGGGGCGACGTAAGCGCTAGAGCGGGCGCTGCCAGCACTGATCCCAAATATTTGAAGGCTTTTACTTTTCTGCACCTATCCTCTCCAACGTACAAATTCTGTTTCTCATTCATTTTTTTTCTTAATAATTTTAATTTGTCAACTTTTTTGAGTATATACTCAAAGTTATTATGTTGAAAACGAGAGTAATGGTTGTTTTCAAAAAATAACTAGCTTTCAGAAACTATATTAAAAAAAAAAAAAAAAGGCTAATTAAGTAGTCTTATAAAAAAAAGGTAATTTTAATAAAAAGACAAAAAGGTAATTTTATAAAAAAGGTAAGTAGGTATTCCTCTTCATAAACAAAGTTGTACCTTGTATATTATACAAAATTAACTCTACTCTTGAAAATGGCGTAATCAGACGCCGAATCGTCTTTGGTTTTTATTGTAAAATTCAAATAACACATTAATAAATAAGAAGGCAAATAAAAAAAATTGGTGTTCCGTTGAAGGTATTTCAAGAAAGAAAAAATATTTAAAAGAAAGAAAGAACAAATCTGAAAATTGAAAAGATATCCAACATGAAAAATTCCGAAGAATTTCGACTAGCGCTGCGGGAATCCAGTTTTAAAAATATGAAAAAGGCAGGAGTGTGCGAACACTTGGACTAAATATTTTCATTTGACTCTACCACAAAAAATAACTTAATTACCTCTCACTTTTAATTATATAATTATGTTTTAGAACAAAAGATAGATCTTTCTGGACTTCAAAAACCAATAAAAGTCCTGGTAGAGATCTTTCTGAATTCTACTGTAATTTACTTGCCTCTTGGATGCATTACATTATAAATAATAGGTTCAATACATTTTTTGACAAAAGAAAAGGTTCCCGTTTCATGGACTCTCATAGATATGAAGATGATGTATAAAAAAGGTGATCCTATCATTCCATATAATTAGAGAGCCATAGCCTTCTTGAACAGCTTATGTAAGATATTCACTTCAATCCTTTCAGAAAAGTTGATAAATTGGGCTAAAAAAAAAATCACATCTAACACCCGAAATACAATCCGATTTTAATTTTGGAAGCGACTGTCGGGATGATTTATTTACTCTCTCATTTTTAACTGACATTAAATTAAATATAGGTAACCGTTTTGGGGGAGGATTGATATAGATTTTTCAAAAGCTTTTGATACTGTTTCGCAAAACCTTTTATATGGTCCAAAATGACTAAAGCTTGGTGTCGGCCGAAAAATAGTTAATAACATACCAATCAGCTAAAACGCACGTAACTTAACCTACAAAGTAATACCTCAAACCTAAATATATAACCGCTGGCGTCTGCTTTTTCCCCTTTTTTTAAACTTATTTACCATAGATTTATTAGAGCTCTTTATTACATGCTCGCATATGCCGACCACATAGTCATAATTGCAACTCCATAATTAAATCCTCAACGAAAAATTGAATACCTACATATATTAGAAGAATACTCTAAGCTTAATGAACTTACTGTTAAAACTTAAATTATATATTTTTCAAAAATCTACCAGTCCAAAAAAGTTTAAAAAGATACACTATGCTGGTCAGCATCCAATCGAAACAGTTGTATCATTCTACTATCTTGACATTCCTTTTTCTTTCTTCTACTTGTAAATTTTATAACCTGCAAGCACTTTATGTCTATGGGGAGACTGGCCACTAACGAAGTTAAAAGTATCCTAAAAAAATGCAATAGCACCCAATTCAAGGAAAAAAACTATTAAATTCAATAATAAAACCTACCATGCGTGCGAATTCTGGGCGTATGGCTATGTGAAGTTGCAACTTCCTCCCTCGAATCTCGCATTAATGCATTAATTTAGGGCAACAGGCGTATTACTGTTGATCTCATAGCTGAAGAAGTGCACGTGAGTGTTGGAACTGTCCATAACATTATTCAGAATAAATACAAAGTGCAGTACAAGAAAACTTGTGCGAAATGGGTTCCAAGACAACTTACAGACGCCCACAAAGAAAGTGGGGTGGGAGATCCTTCCACATCTCCCTAGAGCCCCGACCTCGCCTCATCGGACTTCCATTTGCTTGGACCCCTTAAAGAGGCTCTACGTGGGAAACCTGTTCAATCCACTGAGGAAGTTAAAAGTCAGGTGTAAAAGTGGCTTCGAGATCATCCCGAAGAATTTTATGTCATAGGCATACACAGATTAGAAGAACTATGGGACAAGTGTATAAATGTTGCTGAGGACTATGTTGAAAAGTAGCGAAAGTTTTGTATTGATTTAATAAATCGTACTTGAGTGACAGCGATTTGTCTTGTTACTTATTGAATGATCCTCGTATTATGTTATAAAGAAATTTGGTGAGGCTTGGTCAAGAAAGAAACATACAATTATGCCAACGTTTTGGCAGAGTTTCCTGCCTTTATCAAGGCTTTAAAATATACATAGTCTTGAAATATGTGGGCACCTTTCAAGAAAATTCGATATCTGCAGTAAGAGAAAGTAAAAATGATACATTTTCTTTAAATTTGAATATTTTCACTTAACTCTAATAAAAATATTGAGATGGTGATATATGAACCTTGGCCAGGTTGATATATTAAACTGAAACCCAGATGAGTTTGCAATAACTCGAATAAAGCTGCGTAACATTTGAAATTTAACATCACAGATTCCTAAAATACCCCTTACTAGGAGTAAGAGAAAGTTGAAAAACATTTTTATTACATTAAAGAAAAAAAAAATAAATGTGAGTGGAGTTATCGGCCATTTGTGTCTCATGAACATTATGTATTTACTGACCTCAATCGCCGAAAGAATCGTACGGCCAGCGCCGTCTCAGACGTCGTGTAGGATTGCCAGGAACTGTTACAGATGACAGCTGATGAATTACTAGCTTGAAATGATCAGAGAGGAGAGACAGTGAAATCTGTTTTAGCGAGATGTTATGAAGTCCTTGATGAACGGTATGTGGAAGTTGTTATGAATGATTTTATTGGAAACATAGTATGGAGGGATGGTTATATTGCAAAGAATTTTGGACTATAAAGATTGAAAGCAGTAGATATTGGAATGCTTGGCTGATCTTATAGTTTTAGTCTTTTTTAAGTCCATATCGGTTTCAGTAGTGCGTTGTTTATCCATACTTTATTGCTAAGTGTTATTCTGAAGAGAGAAACTCTCTGTGTTATTGAAGTAAGAGAAAGTAAAAAGGTTTAATTTGAAGGAAAAATGCTTTAAAATGATTGAAATTTGGTTTGAAAAAGTTTAATTTGACTGGAAAATAATAAAATATTGAGGACAAATAAATGTGATTAAAAATTTAAAGTAAGTAGGCAGCTGTAAATGCGGTGAGAGAAATTTGGATTATTTATTATTATTATTATTATTATTGTTTTTTTTAACGTTAAGCATTCTTTGTTTAATTATCGGAAATATTATAAGTTTTTGATATGATATTTAATAGCACGAGATATTTCCCAACACTTTAATTTACTTTTTTAATACAATTTTCATCGCTTACCATATTATACAGTCACAATCAAGAAGATATCAAGTTTTATGATATCAGAATCAACTTGAAGAGCTTTTAAAAGATTTATTTTCAAAATGATTGCAATAAGGTTATTATTAATTTCAAATTACATACCTGAGGAGATTTTCCAAGAGAAGAGAGCCAATGAAACCAGACGCACCAGTAAGAAAAATAGTTTTATCATAAAAACATTTTTGTATTTCACTTAATTCAGAAAAATTTCGAGGACTATGAGTGATATCTGGGATATCAAATTCCGATGTATCACGGGGCTCGTAATAATCCATTCTTAATGAATCCCAGATAATGTCTGAACTTGGTAAAGTAAAACAATAGTCTTTGTCGCAATTTTTTATTTTATTTTTGGTAGGGGAATAATGAGCCAATCCGTCAGGTTTGTTTATATGCATGGTTTAATTGGAGTAAAATTTTATTTCAAAGTCAATGAATATTGTAATTGATAAACTTAACATATTAGTTGTTTAGAATTTAAAACTGTAATAAATTATATTGCTTAATGAGCCTTGAATTAATGGGTCTATTGTTAGTATTTTTTTAATATTGAACGTATACAATTTCTTTTTCCTTAATAAAATTTCGTTCTCTTAGTAATTAGGATATGCTGCAGAAAATAACTTTACTGAATTGTTTAATCGGTTTTCCATATTTATCTGGTAAATGGCTTCAATGATTTTCGTATGTATGTAGATATATATATATCTTTATTCTTTTAAAATTATAATGTACTTTTGCTTCAGACATTACATAAACTGTACTGATATGGCATTTTACAGAAGAGTTTAACGAAGCAATTCCCCCCCCCCCCCCCCTAGAATTGTCATAAATCAATTTCCTATGAAAATATTTTAAATAACAGTGATAGACCTACGTATGTGTGTAGTGGATATTATACTAACTTTAAAGTAAATTCTTGGAAACATTTTCAAAAAAAAATTCCGAAAAACTGAAAAAACTATTCAGTAAAAATATGTTATTTCCGATGAAAATATATATCGAACGATTTTGAGACGGTTCCAATATATTATAACTTACAAGAGGAAAAGATAGTAATAATAGATTCGGATCTACCTACTGTTTATCTGAGTAATAAATTTTAAAAATAATAATATTTCTAAGAATAGATGCTAACTTAAAAATACTATAATAATAAAAACATTTCAAGTAACCTGTCGGGCGTTGGATATTAATGTGTAATAATTTGTTATAAGAGTAACAGTGAATGAAAATTTAAATTTAGAGAAAAGTTTTCACATTTTTATGAAAAATTCCTTATAGATTTTTCTTTATTTTGGAATCCATACTAGACATACCAATACTAATACTTTTCTTGGGCATAATATCAAATCCTAATAAGATTACATTCTGCCTTGAAATTCTATACTCAATCATCCATCACTTCTGTTTTCATTCCACACCTTCTGGACAATCCTCTAGAACATTCAGCTACTTTTTTAGCTACCACAGTTTTATAATTCCATTCAAAGTTTTCTTTACTACATTTGCTAAAAACATACAGTGGCAGGGACATTACGAAAACGGAAAATAAATATAGCTAATTTTTACATGTTACAGTAACCGAAAGAAAAAAAAAAAAACGGAAATAATTATTGTTATAGTTTACTTCCTCTAACTACTAAAACAGGGAATGCAGTTCCATCACATGAAGGCGCACTAACTTGACATTTAGTAAAAATTACTAATTCAAAAAAAAAGTCAGTTAGAACTGATAAATTGGAATTAAAGGAAGCCTGGCGGATGTTTCAGATCAAAATATTGTTTTATAACTGTGGTATAATTAGTAGGTTGTTTTTAACTTACAAAGTGCATTATTATTATTATTATTAATAATAATAAAAACGAATATTTTAATGAACCTTTGTGTCGATAATAAACAATGGATTCTCACGTTTTAAGACGTAGTCTGCCAATGACGGAGTCTATGTTAATAAATAAATGCATAGTAAGTCTGTTATTACCATTTATTTAATTGTTTTAACTAAAACGGTCTTAACCTCGGTGTCATGCCTGTCAGCAACCTTTAGGGTATCTTTTCCTTTTGCCTTAACCTTATCTTTTCTACATCAATAGTCCTTAAATCTAGATAATTAAAGTTAACATTCCCTACATTCCCCTATTTATGCTATAATCTACGGTTGGCTTGTCCATTGCATTGGGCCTTTGCAAGATGCTCTGCCTTCTTTATAATTTTAATTTCTATTGCTTCTGTGCGCCGCGATTCATCAATTCTTTGATTCTCAACTCAAGTTATGCATCTTGTCGAAACACCACAGATCTTTCCATTAAGATTTTGGGAATTTCGACATCTTATTCTGGCCAATGTTTGATCATCACTGCTCTGGAAAACATCGTTCCCGACTGCCAGCGCTAAAAAGTCTCTTCATGCGCTATTTCTTCGGACATTTCTTCGTTCAGCCTGTTATAATAAAGGTTTCACATGCACAGGCTCTTCGAAATGTATCTTCGCGGATTAGATTTGTATTTTGCACACTTGGAAAGATTAGTTTATCTCCAAACTTACAACAAATATTACAGGTGAGATTATAGTTTTGTAAATCAACAAATGTGATCGATTCGTTTGTTATATTATAATGTTTTTGAGTCCTGTGTAAGGATTTCAATCAGAGAATAGAGTACTAGGAATCTGCCATAGTACCAGTATTTGTCGTAGAAATCATAAGAGATGTTTTATCAAGATATCCTAAAGATTAGGTTGCCACATACCTTAAAACGTAACTCTAGAGTGTCTTACGGAAAAATAGCAAATCTTCTATGGGAGATATTAACTATGATAAGTTTAGATAAATCAACGTTGCAAAAGAAGTAAGAGTCTTAAGAGGTTAAGCAATACATAATTTTTTAACAATGATTTACTTTCTTTTTTTTTTTTAATTTAAGGCACGATAATATCTATGGTCATTGGCGTCCGGAGCCTTCTCAATGCACTGCGGCCTCCGGATAGTGTATTGTGGTGACAGACAACATTATCCATCACCGGGCAGTGAGCTGAAGAGGCTCTTAGGAAGAACGATTTACATTAAACGATATATGTTGGTATGTTTTAATTTAGTGGTAGCAAAATTAATAAGTATACAAATAATATATATCTGTTAAATGTATAATAAAAATATAGAAAACATAGTATCATTATGATATACTGTTGTTAAATATTTGTTTATTTAAATATATGAAAAATTAATATATCTTTGCTTTGTTTGACATGCAATATTAAATAACAAAGAATAAAACTGATCGTTTTTAAAAGGGTAATAATCTTTTGTAAGCACTATGGAGTAAAGTGGAATAAAGACTGTACATTTCCATTACATAATCATGAATATAATAGATATATAAAGATATGCCAATTATTGCAAGTACTGCACGCTTGATCTGTAAGCGCCTTAAAAAAAACAAACAAAAAAACAGTAATAAATTAACAAATTGATTGGTGCTAATAATGAATTAACAAATTGATGTTAAACAATCTAACTTAAATTACTAAAGTGTCATGTAAATATATACGGCTTAAGAAATTATTTTGTATAGAGTAAGGGTTCTTGTACCCTTCAAAATGCAGGCTATTAAATTATAAAAATGCAGTGGCGACATTTATAATAATTTAAATTTATACATTTCTCTGTATCACAATTTATTTATAAAAATATGAAAGTATAAAAGTTTATTTATAAAAGTAATATCTGGTTAAATGGTATGTGTAGATATAGTACTGATCTTGATTTTAATTTATAAAAAGCATTAAAAATTATAATTGCGATTTTTAGTAAATTTAATTTAGATAAAATTGTTGAAATTATGAAAACAAATAATAAATTATATTGTTAATATGATTTTCTGGAAATAATTTGAGTATTGCTTTAAATATTTATAAATTTTGCAATCAAATTGTCCAAAGAATTTATTATATTTTAATATTTGAAGATTAAAAGCATTTTAATACATCAAAAATATTACATTACTTACCACCAATACTTAGTACGAGCTTGCGGCAATGTCTCCATTGGATCTTTCATTATGTACACCCTGATGGCTCTTATAATTCTTAAATGATTTAGTTCCCAATCAAAATTTGATAAATCAGAATTAAACAACTGTTTATCTAGTTCTGACATGCTGTTCCACATATTATCCATATTTTGTTGTTGAAAAATCCATCCTGTTGTAGAATAAAATGCAAGAGCCATGTTGAACTTATGAATTTTCACATATCCATTAAGCAATCTGCAAACATCAATATGAAACAGTCATTAGGAGCAGGTATAAAAGGAACATACTGGCTCAAACTGGACTGAACAACAGGGATGGGTGAGGTAGCACCGATTCTAGCTCAACTTGGACGGTGAGTCAGGGAAGTAGCATAAGATGGGAGGGTTGGATGAATGCCCTTTAATAATAAATAAATAATAGATGAATTGAATCGCCCATGAATTAACGCTGACTCACGCCCATGGGGGATTGACTACATCTTGCGTTCTCTCTCGTTTAAGAAAAACTACTCTTAAATATAGGACCTGTTGCCTTGCGGAATTCTCTCTCTCTTTCTCATCTATAGGCGTTGTCTATTTTAGAGTGGGGGTGGGAATTTGTTTTTTATCGACGGCTGGGTTGGCGCCTGATGGTAGTAGGCGGACGGCGGAATGGGGTTATGTTGTATTATGATATTGTTAGGGTGAAGGGGTCTGCGGGTTGAGGAAAGCCTTTTTATTTATTTTTGGGGGATGGATTAAGATTAGCTGTTGCGTTGTTTAATGGAGGAATTCTAATTAACAAACAAATTTTTTTTTTTCAAAATAAGAAAATTATTATTTATTTTTCATCATACACATAAGTTCTATGTATATATAACAAAAAAATTATTTTTGTTTATAAATTAATATAATAAAAAAATGTACTACAGATGAATTGAACCTGTGATCTTTACAATGTAAGACCTTGCGTTCTCTCTCTTTTAAGAAAAAAGGTTACTGAACCTGCTATTACGGATATAATC
Organism: Triatoma infestans; assembly: GCA_011037195.1. Lineage (NCBI taxonomy): Eukaryota > Metazoa > Arthropoda > Insecta > Hemiptera > Reduviidae > Triatoma > Triatoma infestans. Next base: position 55,397 of record JAAEAF010008849.1, on the reverse strand, counting down.
AAGCTTCATGGCATTGATTACTATGGATGAGCTTTGTGATTTGTTGGCTGCCTGAGATGCTCATCGCGAATCTATAAAGGACTGTTACTGATATGTTGCCATGATTTTTACGGAGCTCTTTCAAGCATTTGATTGGATTCTTTATACGACTATTTAATGTAGTATATTTAAAGACTCCTGGTTTTAAGAGATATTTCCGCGTAATGGGGCTCAAGTCAGGCTCCAGGTTTGTGATATAGAAGAAGAAACACCCTTCCATTTTATGGTAAATTGTTTGATTATGAATAGATTAGGTTCAGGATCTTTGGTTGGAATAGGATGTCTGTGTCACGCTATAACTTCATACAGTTATTGTTAGATTTTTTTGGAACTTGGAAATTATCTTGTGTCATACTTATATAGTTTAGATCGGGTCTAAATTGTTGTTCTAGACCCGGCCTTGCTGGTTTTTATTTCAGGTAGCTATATAAAACATAATAAGCTTTGGATAGCTAGAGCTGGGCCTTTGCTATGGACTAATAATAATATAGTAACTTTAAAGTGCCATTTCAATATATTATATTGTTGCGGAGTTTGGACCCTGATTTGTTTATTTGTGCTCCGTAAAATTTGCTTTTTTTATGCAGTTACAAGTGGTTTTCGAGTGTTTCTTTAAACTTAAGTTATAATTTAAGATACATTCTACACGATACTGTGATTGAATTTTAGTAAACCATCGCAGTTAAATTAAAAAAATTATAATTTTAATATAAAGTGAATAAAATGCCACTAGATAAGAATTTATTGTCTAGTGGTGGGGAGAAACTTACTAGCAGTGCGAGTGGCATTAGTGGGGATGCTTTGTCATGTATATTGGAAAGAATAGATAAGAGTTCATAACGATCTTATTTCTTTCAATACTGAAGTAAAACTTGAAAATCAAAATACAATTAAATCAATCAACAACCTAGAGGTAAATATTAAATCAAATATTAAAATACTAGAAAATGAGTTCTCTAAATTAAAAGAGGAATGTAAGGAGCTCAAAAAAGAAAAGACGTGTTTAAAAAAAGAAATACAATTGATTAAAATTCGTACCAGTGACCAGCACAATTTCACTATCTCTAATAAAATTAGAATCTCTAATGTTCCATTTGGAAATAATGAAGATATATTTCTCAAAATAAGTATTATTGCTAATGCAATTGATTTTGAAATTAAGAAATAAACACTAGATTTTTATTATAGAGTTTCGAAATTCAATGATAAATTTGTAGCTCCTATACTGCTGATTAAATTTTTACGAAATCAAGATAAAATAATTTTTTGAAAGCTTGCAGAGGTAAAAGAGAGGTACTTACGACTAATTTATTCGCTGAGGCATCAGTTAATAAAACAATTCCAATTTATATCTCAGAGAACATGAGTAAAGAAATATATAATCTCTATCTGAAAGGTAAAGATTATTTGAAGGCTGGTATTATTAATTTCCTATGGTATAGGAATGGTATTCTTCGTGCGAGGAAAACTCAAGGAATTCCGGCCATCATAATAAGTACTCAAAAAGATTTATTTATGTTAGAGCGAGGCTCAGATAGAGATGAAGTTGGTAGTGAAATTTCCTCTATTGAAGGTGATTCGGATATCCCGCCAGCTGAGTCTGATAGATCTGGGAAAAGTTACAGCAAAAAAAGAAAAGCGAAAAAAATAAAACTGGAAGTCCCAAGACAAAAACACTTTCAAAAAAGTAAATATTACATGTAATCAGGCATTGAAGATTGGATTTTGGAATATGACTGGCTTCGGGACTCTATTCAATTTGTGTGCTGCGGAGATAAACTACTTGATTGGGCTAGATATAATTTGTTTAATGGAAACCTGGCTTCATTCTGAAGTGACGGCTGTACCTTCCGTTCTTCAAGATTTCAACTGTTATTGGTCAAAGGCAGTGAAAACATCTAACGTGGGAAGAGCAAGTGGAGGCTTGGCTGTATTTATAAAGAAGAGTGTGAAGTGTCAAGTGACACCAGTGGTGTCTAATGAAAGGTGGATCTGTCTCTCGGTAAATATTGAATCTCATTCTTTTATTTTGGGTGTAGTGTATTGGAGATCTGGTCATTATTTTGATAATGTTATTGATTTATTTTTGTCCGACTTAAAAGAAGTCTTAGAGATTCACCCCGATTCTAATTTAATTATTGGAGGGGATTTTAACGTCCGTTTAGGTGAACTTAACTCCTTAGATGAAGCCGTTTTTGAAAATTCTAAATTATTTTCTAGTAGATTATCTTCTGATAAAATAATCAATCATAGAGGGTCTTGTTTGGTAGATATAATGGAAAAGTTAGGTTTATTTTTGTGTAATGGCAGGTCAGTGGGAGACAGACCAGGTAAATATACATTTATTGGTAAACAGGGGTGAAGTGTAGGGGATTTAGTCTGTGCTTCTACAGGTTTGATTGCTTATATTATTAATTTTGAAATAAATAATATCTCGCCAATATCTGATCATCAAGTTTGCGTTTTAAAAATAAATTTTCAATTAAAATGTAATAATTTCAATTTAAATAATGATACTAATGTTTGGCGTATAAACAGATGTAACACGAACTTAGTTAAATTTAATGTGATTCTCAGCTTATCAGATAATGTTTACTTTAGTAGTACATCTACCGAGGAATCGTATGTTAATTTTATATCAACTTTACAAAATTGTTTAAAAATTTCAGGAATGCTATATTTAAAGCGTACTGATAATAATCTGAAGACAAGTAGGAATAAACCCTGGTTTAATTTTGAATGTGTTAATGCGAAACGGGAATTAAGCAAACTGCACAAAAAACTAATTAAAAATAATTATAGGAATGATGTATTGGAGCATTATTTGTTGTGTAAATGTAAATATAAAAATTTGATAATATTGTGTAAAGCTTCGTACCTTGAAGAGATTAAAGTAAAATTAAGTCATGTGCGCAACCCATCGGATTTTTGGAGAATAATATCAAAATTTCGCATAAAAAATAGTGTTTCTAATTCTATACCTGTACATGATTGGGATGTGTATTACAAATCAATTTTTGTGCCATTGCGAAAAATTGAGGACTCATATTTCGGTTTCTTTTGTCCCGAGCTGGATGATGAAATTTCACTTGATGAACTACAATCATGTATTAAAAAATCTAAAATTAATAAAGCTGTGGGGCTGGACATGATACCCAATGAGTGCTTAAAGATGCATTCCCTGCTTGGGAACATTATTTGTTGTATTTATTAAATAAAATATGGTGTAGTGAGGATATTCCTTCTACTTGGGCTAAAATAAAACTTAAATTATTATTTAAATCAGGTAATAAGTTAGATCCAGGTAGCTATAGAGGTATTTCGATTTTTAACACTGTAGTAAAAATTTTAACTTCAATTTTATATATTAGGCTTAATACCTGGGCTAAAAACAATCAAGTTATTCCAGAAGAGCAAATGGGATTTCGGAACGGACGAGGTTGTATGGACGCAATATTTACATTTAGCTCAGTTATTAACATTCAATTACATCACCAAAAAAGGAAAGTTTGGGCTATATTTGTCGATTTAAAGAGGGCATTCGACTCTGTCATAATATTTTATGGCATAAATTGTTTAAATTGGGCGTAAGTGTGAAATATATTAGATTTTTAAAACAGATGTATGAATACGCGTCGGTGGTTATATCCGAAAATGACAAACTTTCTAATGAAATTCCTGTTACAGCCGGGGTTTTGCAGGGAGAAATTCTTTCCCCCTTAATTTTCAATTTATTCATTTCCGATTTAATAGATTACTTCAAAGCCCAAGGAGCACAAGGTCTAAATATTTACAGTAGTACCTGACCAGTTATATGCAGACGATATAGTTATTTTGGCATACTCATGGGCTGACGCCCAATCAAAGTTAAAAATATTGCGAATTAAATAATTTATCAGTTAATGTTAAAAAAACTAAAATAGTTCCATTCCATAAAGGTCGTTTGAAAAAACATAAAAATTTTACATTCAACAATAACGGTATAGATTGCGAAAAATCATTCACATATCTAGGTGTTCCTATATTTTCGTCAGGAAAATTTACTCGAACGGGAGATATTTTTCTTAAAAAAGGATTTATAACCAGTTCGGCGGTTTTAGAAATTCTGAAACGTTGTAAATCGGACTGATTAACACCAAAGTGCAGTTATTTGATTCCATGTCCGCATTTATCAGAGGTGTGGGGCATACAGTGTTTGGAGACGATTGAACGGAGTCAATTATACTTCCTAAAAACACTTCTCTATCTGCAGAAAAACACCCCAAACTGCTATGTTCGCCTCGAAACGGGTAGAATCCATTGTAAATTTCGAGTGTTTAAAAAAATGTATCAGTGGTGGATTAAATTATTGTCTATGCCAGATGACCGTTTACCGAAATTGTGCTATTTAAAACTATTAGGCCTCATGCAATCTACTTCCATTCCTTTTAATTGGGCCCACGAAATGAGAAATATTCTGTTTTCTTTAGGTTCTTCTCCATTATGGGAAGGGCAAAACGTGGACATGATAAAAAAAGAAAAACTTAATACATTTAATAACTGAAAAACCATTTAATTAGTAAAGACATAAATTCATTTTTAAATTCATCATACAACAAGATTTACCGCTTGATTAGTACACTTCAAGGTTGCGAATCTTATTTAAAATTTAACTATAATATAACGAAATTAAGACTTGTATCCCAACTTAGAATGGCAAATATGAAACATTGTAATATTTATTTCAAAGGTAAAAAATATCAATTTCATTACGATGAGAACTGTAAATTTTGTTTAAACAATAAAAAAGATGACATACTACATTTCATATTAGAATGTCCGGCGTATTTAAAAGAAATAAATATTTAAAGAGATTTATAAATAAGGTTCCAAATAAAACTGATCAGCTGATACAACTGTTAACAATAGATACAATAGATAAATTAAATAGTTTGTTTGTATATAGCGAACATAGTTTAAATATAAGAAATTTATGATTGGTGTTTATTTACTGAAGAGAGAATATTTATTTTTATACTAAGATGTTTATTTTTTTGTTATTATTATTATTTTTTTTTTTGCTTGTTGTTCAGTTGTATTTTGCTTTGATTTATACATAACAGTTTGCTTTTCTTTGGTACGAAGATTTTACAATTACCTCAGTTTCATTTATTTATACCTGAATTATGATAATGTAATCTTATTTTATTGTATGTTTTTTTTTGTCTTTGTTAAGGTCCAAACTTATGGCTATAGGATGTACACCTTATGAGTCAAATAAACATATTCTATTCTATTCTTCTATATTATATTGTTGCAATATTATATTTGCGATAATATTTATATAATTTCAAGTTTAATTAAAATGGTTGTAAAAATTTACAAAAAAATATCATGTGAATGATAGGCACAAGGATTTTTCGAAAGTGAGTTTTACTAGAAATACTTGTTTTGAGATCACTTACGGGGAAAAACTGTTTTTCAGCGAATGGTCGAATTTGAAGAGCGGTTTAGAAAAGATATTAGTTAATTTCATATTAGATTTCGTTTTTTTTTCTCTCTCTAGAAACAATATTTTTACACTCACAAGGTTTATTTTCAAAAAAACTCAATTTCGGAAATCTGACAAATGCAAATTTCCTCCTTCTGCGTTTACTGCACCAAGCCTTATGTTGAAGAGAAGTAAATTGGAATATTAATAGCATAAACTTGGACGTCACCCATTATTCCATAATAATAATAATAATCTTCAATTTACCATTGAAATAGAAACAGGCAACAAATTACCATTTCTAGATGCACTTATAATCAAAGAACATGACGGTACCATTTTCCACTAATTTGTACAGAAAACCCACTGCCACTGGACGAATGCTTAATTTCTATTCTGATCAACCCTACTCTTATAAATTAAACACAGCTGTAAACCTTATAAAAGAAGCTGATTCTGTACTCAAATAAGTACCACAATTCCGCAATTAAATATGCTTCCGAGCAGTGGCGGCTCCTGACTTGGATACGTGGGGGTTCAACATTTTTTTTTTAAATACTTACATTACCTATCATTATTAGTAGCTTGGTTAGATAGAAATCATGAAGTAAACCAGGAGCCCTGTAAAAACTTGCATCCCTCCCCTATAATTAAATATATTAAATTAACAATAAATCTGTCACTGCGCACCCAGAGAAAAACTGCGAAAAAAAGAGTTGTACCGTTTGAGTTCGAAAATTAAGTGGTTAATTTAACGGAAATTTTTATTATCATCTAAATAAAGTGTTTCCGTTCTAAGGAAATGTCAATGAGTTAGCATGATTCTTTGCTGGGTCATATATCTTAGTGATGTTTTAAGTACCAATACCAACATCAAATTTTTATAAATATAAAAACAATATATAGAAATCCACACATTGGCACAGGCACATCACATCACATCACAAAAAATCTGGTGTGAAACACTCACACAAGTTCTCAAAATTATAATTGACAAATTTTATAGTTAGTGTACCAAATTGAATGTAACCGTCGAAAACTGAAAACACTGTTCAGTAAAAACGCACTTCCGGTATTACTATTTTCTTGAAACTCGGAATTTTGGCCATCTATTTATTTCTAATTAATTTTGTTTGGATGTTAGAATTGTATAATCAACTATGATAGTACTTTGGAGAAAAATATAACCACGCCCCTTCACAGAAGTGCCCTTAAATGAATTTTATCAGACAAATGTTTCAAATAAAAGTTATAAATCTTTCTATGTTTAGTTTATATAAAAAGTTTCAAGAAAATCGTCTGACAATTTTTGAGAAAATCTCGAAAAAATGAAAAAATCATTTAGTAAAGTGATAAAGTAAACGCACTTCCGGTTATCCGATTTTTCAAACTCGGAATTTCAACAACATATTTAATTGTAATTAACACTGTTTAAATGCAGAATTGTCTAATAAACGGAAATAGCACTTTAGCTGAAAACCTAACCCCATCCCCCCGCCCATACTGTCCTTATTTGAATTTTCCCAGAGAAATGTTTTAAATAAAAGTTGTAGCTCTTTGAATATGTAGTTGATATACCAAGTTTGAGGAAAATCGTCGAAGCCATTTTTGAGAAAATGGAAAAACAAAAAAACTAGTAAAGTGGTACTTCCGGTTGAAGAATTTTGACAGACAACTTAGGGTCAGATCCCAAGGTGATACCTAAACGGAATTTTCTATCGAGTTTCAACTTTCTACGGTTTTTCGTTTTTGAGCTATGCTCTTCACACGCACGCACGCACGCACACACACACACACACACACAATACATTTGCTAGAAAAATATCTTTTTTAACTCCGGGTAAGATCGGGTAAGTTCGTCGCGAGATCGTAAGTAATGTTCATCGCGCAAGAATCCCCCACTCTTATTTTAAAAAGTAATAAGGAATATACACTTTTCTATACTAACACAAAGAAACTTTTTATATATACATATATATATATATATATTAAATTCTCCAGCGCGATGCCGAACTGTGAACCCCCTGCTTCCTACACTTTATACATCTCCTGATATGTGTATGCATTATACCTACAATCGTACAAAAATGCACAATACATTAAACACATTAGAGTGAGCTCCTATATTGATATACGTTCCTATTCTTTTATTTCTGATTCTCGTCGGATTTGTTTGACAAACAAATTATTTTTTTCACATCATTCATTCATTATTTTATTATTTTTACATGGATTTGATTGAAATTTGATAGGCAATATATACTGTGACTAAGGTTTGAAACTAATATAAATAAAAATGAAAATATTTTTTGAAATTGAAATATGAAATAAATAAAAATAACTGACATAATTTGTTACTTTTTATTTTTTTCAAATAGCTGGGGGGTTCAGTCGCGCAATCGCGAATACCAATAGCCGCCACTGCTTCCGAGACACTGAAAGAAAATTGTTACCCAAAAAAACTCATCCATAATCTCTTTAAAAAAAAAAATACGCAAAATCAAACCATAGTCATTCAAAAAACAACTCTATATCAACAAAAAAGAGGGAAAATTTTATTCACACCCTATATAGAGGAATTTCTGAAAGATTAATGCATAACTTTTCAAAAAATAGTAATAATATCAAAATCCTAATTGAAATAGCAATGAAAGATTTTTTTAGATTTCAAACAGACAAAACCTCTACAAACCTAAATTCTAATGTTATTTTCAAAATAAATTGATGACACTGCCCATCCACCTACATAGGAGAGACAAAACAATATGTTCAAAACCGAATTCGAATTGGCGTTAAAAGAATAAAGACAACTTAACTCTCTCTCAACACACTACAACACTGGTCACACTATTGTCCAGTAAGACTACAATAGTTAGCAGAGAAAGGAATTCACAAAAAAAAAGAAATTTTTTAGAAATGATCCAAATCAATATAAATAGAACATCTATAAATTGCAAAACAATATTGCTGATCATAATGCCATATATACGAATTTATTGAAATAATGACACGCTTGTTTTCCACACTGCTAAAATATGTAATTTATCCTATCGGTAAACTACAACCTGCTATGTTGTTTTAGTCTAGTCTCAATTCTTGTTTATGTCATCTTGACTCCCAGACTGAAAGCTCGATACAGTATAATAAAGTGTTTTATTCATATTATATTAGGCCTTTTTGTCATTTGATTCCAATATCATATTTTTTATAAATTGGAAATGTTCTCTTGTTGGTTACTGATAAAACTTGAAGGTGTCGGTGCGTTTTACCTAACATAATGATACCTATTGTACAAAATATTATTTTTTATTATTTATTTATTACTATGTTCGTCCCATTTGGCTTATAGAGGAAGTTGGATACAAACTACACAAATTAAGACTCAGGTACATTTGAAAAATGAATACATGAGATTTACATTATAAAGAAACACATAGCAATAATTAGAATATACACACTGAATTAATCATGGGAAATATAAAGACGAACTACCCAATAAATAACATAAAATGTAAAATTTGAATAAAGTAGTGAAAAAAACAAACGTTAATTATGAGTAAAAAATAAATAAATAAATAAATAAATAAAGGAAACAAAGCAAAAAAGGGAGTTCCTTAGCCGGTCAAACTCAAAAATAAATGGACCACTTCTATTTTCGCGCACTTACCGTCATGAGAGACGACCATACATAAAGTTCAACCGTGATAATACACGTTTTGGAAATAAAGTTTTAATTTTAATTTTTGTGGTAAAGTCAATCAAAGTATGACGGTAGATAGCATACTATATGAGAATCATGGCTGTAGAGCACACACTATACTAGCACCAACTTGAATTTCAAAAAAAAATAATGTGATTTATAAAATGTTGAATATACTTACTTGGCTTTATCTCCTTTAAATACCAAGAACAAATCTATAAAAACTGCTGGTAATAGTTGCAGGATATACATTTGTATAAAATATAACCATTTTCTAGGTTGAAGCCTAAAATTATATTCTCCAATAGAATTCATATGTACAACTTGATCTTGTATTGCATATTTCTCTACCAAATCCAAGTAATCTTTCCAGGTTGTTGGAGCTTTTAGCGAAGAAACCATATTATAGATTTGTACAGTTTGGTGTTCACTGAAAGGTAATAATAATATTAAAATTAATGCCAATTTTTTGGCCCATTGTGAGAAGTAGAAGTAGAGGATTATTCTCAATTGTTGTTTATGCTTTTTTCTTTAGACGTTTTGATCTAATGAGGTCATCATTAGTCTACAAAAACAGAAAAATACTTTATTGAATTAAACAATACAAGCGGTGCTGGCCATGTGTATGAGGCTTGCTCATACACAGCTTACTAAATCAGTCAGAGATATTGATATATTTAAACCTAACAAAAAAGGCACAATATACAAAATAATTTCTAGAGAAAATATTAGGACAAGAATGTCTAAGTCAAAATACAGATAATTTAAAATAAATATGCTCATATAAAGTAACAAAAGAAAACGACATGAAATAGGTTTTGGTCACTAAATACATAAAGTTAAATACAAATCATGAAATATGATTATGCCGGAAAAGAGCAAAGCACAGCATCGGAGGTGCACTATACCACCGATAATGATTGAGTCTGCAAGGCTGTGGAAGCAAGTAGTGTGGATACCCAGCTTCTTAAAGAAGTCAGTATTTTCTTGAAGCCGGCTACACACGTAAAGCGGCCTCTACACGGTCAATAATATTGACCATGTAAGGTGAAAAAATTGACAATAATATTGATCGTGTAAGGTAATGAAGTATTCTGATTGGTTAGTACGAGTATTGATGGTTATATTGTCAATACTGATATTGACAATATTATTGACCGCGTAGAAGCCGCTTAACATGCATACTTGATCGTTTGTATTGAAAACTTGCACAAGTCAGAAAATGTTTAAACTTTCATACTACATACTTGTGCCGCCATCTTGTTTAGGTTTAAAACGTTGTGCAACCATACAATCTATAAATAATTATGTCGGTTAATTTTAGGAAGGGCATAGATCAATTATAGAAGAATTTATTCATATCTATGAAAGCGAACCGTGTCTGTGGAATGTAAAATGTAAAGACTACCACGATAAGGGGAAAAAAATGTTGCTTATGCCAGACTAGTAACAAAACTTTCAGAAATAGAGCCAAATGTTACTCGAGATAAAGTAGTGAAAAAGACAGTATGCGTACCATATCAGGAAGGAGAGGAAGAAACTGGAAGAATCGCAGCGTTCTTGGGTTGGTACCGACGATGTTTATGTACCCTCACTGTGATACTATAATATGTTCAATTTTTTGTAGGACCAAGGGATAATAAATTAATGTGTGAATAGCTTTATCGTTTCTTCAGCCATTCTTTACACTACAAAGAACGATCTTTTCGTTGACTTTTTCTTTGGTAAATTAAACAAGAGCAGCTAAAACGAGATCGTCGTCTTCGGCCATAGTCGACAGCTGGTATCTGTTCAAGTATACATGAGCCATGTGGATCACATGTATACCTGCGCATTATACCGTTCAAGTATGCAGTAACATGTGCAGCCGGCTTAATAAGGAATGTTCCCTGAGTTCCACTCCATAATCCTACAATAGCAGATTGCCGTTCGCCATACACTTCGCAGAACTTTTCTTCAAGAAAGGAAATACATTTATCATACATATTCCCTTCTTCTCCTGATCCACTTTCTCCACTGATTATATCTTATTTAATTGAATAAAAAAAAAAGATTAGGCATCATAAACTATATATGACCGTTGGCTAATATTGTGAAGGCGAGGAATCCGGAAGGAGAGAGAGAGAATGAAGGAGTGCGCGAGAGAAAATGAGGACGTGAGCGAGGATGAAGTTGCTTAAAATAATATTTTTCATGGTCAAAAACCCAATCTAAAGACAATCATTTTTAAGCAATTTGTTCCCGAAACAAGAGTTATTTGAGTGGATGAGTATTCTGTACAGAGAAATCTCTTTATATTCAATATTTCTGTTAAATCATTATTTGGAAAATTTGATACCATCTGAATAGTAACTCTTACTTTAGTTAGAGAAAGTAAAAAACTTGAATTTCAAAAGAGAAAGAGTTTTTGTAATACTTGCCTTTTTTTAAAAGTAACTGTTGTGTGCCATATACTAGCAATTATACCGCTGACTACCTTATCGGCGGGTATTATGTCAGCAGTCTTATCCGGATCTCCATACCAGACCCGCATGAGTCCCACTGAAGCAGCTAAAGAAACCCCGGTAACTCCATAAAAATTATTTATCCATCCTTCAAGGGGCTCTCTGTTACAACCTATAACTGTAAATTGAGTAAACATAAAATGTGTCTGTAGAATCATTTTTCATTGAAAAATGCAGTGTTTCCCCGGCCTTTAAGCTAAAAATATTAAATATTTATATCAGAATTTTCGGTATGTTCTATTTCCTATTTTTAAATTTCATTTACCACTCAGCTTGCCAGACGAAATGAGAAGGAGGTATTCAATAAATAGCCGATTGTTATCAAATTTTCTAAATCAGAATACCTCTTGCAAAAATGGCATGTATTTTAATGGGGTAAATTTGTTAAATTTTTGGTTTACCAAAGGGCTGAGAAGGAGGTATTCAATAAATAGCCGATTGTTATCAAATTTTCTAAATCAGAATACCTCTTGCAAAAATGGCATGTATTTTAATGGGGTAAATTTGTTAAATTTTTGGTTTACCAAAGGGCTGCAAAATATCTGAGAGATACATTATATTATTTTGCCAGTGGTTTCAGAAAATGTTTGATTTTAGATGGTGTTAGCTGAAGAATTATGAATAAAATCACCCCTGTTAGTTCTAAGGAAAGAAACAAAAAAAATTAGAATATCCTCTAACATTAATTACTATTTAAAATAGTCAGGAAAAACAGCAATTTTTTTTTTAATGTCTAAATTAATATTCTGACGTTATGCCCGCATGAAAAAATTAATTTCCTTTTTGGTTTTATTTACTTTTTTAACAGTTTTAGTAATGTGTTTAAGACAAACTTAATATGAAAAGAACATTTTTTAAAATAATAATAATTTCTTATTGCTTTAGGAAAATACATCTTTTAGTAAGGGTTGTTGCCTTGCTCAAAATTACACAGTTTGCAAACAAATGAAACGATATTATTTAGAGCATATTGGGCAATTACAATGCAAAATACTTATATTTATCCAGATATAGTATAACCGATGAAAAGTAAACTGAAAATGCACAACTTGAAGATTTAAATAAATAAAATGAAATCAATAGATAAATAAAAATTCCAACATTAATTAATAAAAATTTAATGAAACGCATTAACAAGACTAAAGAACCAATTAAATAAGAAATAGAAATAGTGATTGTATTCTGGAAGCTGCGCCCTGATGTAAGTTTTGAGTGTTAGGTGTATGCTCCTTGATTACTAGTTTTGGCCTCTTCAAATGATGAAATTCAACTCTAACATAGGATTTTCGATACGGATGCCCAATCGTCTGTTCAGCGCAGGCATGACTGGGAGGATATGCGCATTGTTGATATGCTTCTGCAATGCGATGCGAGCGACGATGCGGCTAGTATCAGCAAAATGAAATCTCTAGCATTTGTTGCTTATTTTGGCCTATGTCCTTATAAAGAAAGTACTGTTTATTCCATTACACTCCATCTTGAAAGTTGGAATAGACATGATTTTTAAAGGCTTTAAGATATACTTCCAGGTGGTCTCGAGGAATGTGAGGCATTAGAGTTCCTTAATGATTGTAAATTCTGCAAGGTCAATGACGACTAATATCACATTCTGACTAATTCTTATATATAAACAGCTACGTTAAAAAAAGAAGGGGGTAAGGTTTAAAAAAGAAGTCCTAATTTCACAAACTTTAAAATTTAAATCCAACGAAGAAAAGCTAGTTCTAATATTATCTCTCTTACATAATAACTATTGATCGAAATTAAACAGTCTGTTGTAATACAAAATAAAACAAGGTATCTGAAACTAAACTTACCAATAGATGGTCTTGCAACAGCTAGTGGAAATTTGCCAGCAAAAGAGCTAACTAAATCTTCACATACAGCTTTTGTAAAAGTATAAGTATTTCCCCAAGGTCCTACAATTCTACAAATATCAAGTTACAGAAGCATTCACACTAATTCGGATTCTTATTTTTAAGTTATTATTTGCCAAAAAAAAAAAACTTAAAATAATATTTTTCTAACGCTAAACAAAGATACTAACCAGTAATTTGTTTTTCTACATTTGAAATTGCAGCGGTTCACTATAAACATTTTTCTAATCCCTCCCGACATTCAACAATTTTTTTGTTTGTAATTGTAAAAGTACTCTCCCTTCATTTCAATTTTTCCATCTCAACTTTTTCAACCTCTTCTACCCTAAAGGTATCTTTATCTTTTTTTACGTTCTCTATAATTATTAATTATGTAATTCTAGTTTAGTCTATGTAATTTTTCTTATTTACTCTACTTTATAATAATCTATCTTTTCTTAAATAAACTTTGCAGCGTTCCTGAAGGCACCAATTTTATCCAAAAGGTTGAGCAAATAAATAATTCTTTATTGGTTGAGCAAATAAAAAAAAAAAAAACTCCTGTGGCCATTGTTGTTAAACAACTTCTTATAATTTTAAGACTTAACGATTTGGAAACCATTTTTATATGTTTAATTTCATTATTTTAAAGTTTATTTTTGAATTGGTTTGTTTTTCAATGTTATTGCAAATACATTGAACCTAAAGTGAATTTTTCAGCAAAACTTTTTGAATTAAACTTGATCTTTATAAGTTTAATTAGTATGCCAGATATAAAAGAAATCGTTGGATAAATATACAGTAAAAGTGATAACTCCGTTGATTGACATTTCCAAAACATAACGCTCTCTAAATTCTTTTCCAGCATATTTGTCAAATAAAAAGTAGACTCTATAAGATCAGTTGATATACCAAATTTATAAGAAAACCTTAGAATCTCATTTAAGAAAACTGTGCTAAACATTCAGTTAAAGTGACTAACAGCAATTTCTTGGATTCTTTCCGTGTCAGAAGCTCTCAAAATATATATTTCCGCTGAAACTCAATTTCGGAGATTCTAAACTAGTGAAATACTAACTCTTAGAACACTAAGAGAAAGCGCACATATAGAGCTATTATAATTATCTATATTAATTACTTTGGGGTTATAGCTGCTATTTCTTCGTCACTCAATTTGTCTAACAATAATTTCACTTGTTGATAATTATAACCAGGTTTGTAGAATTCTTCGCTTATCTCTGTACGGTATGCATGAGTGTATGCGGTGGATACATACACAAAAGCCTGTTCATAAAACCAAAAGTTACTCTTAATTTTATTCATATATTAGGTCTATTTTGTGAAAATTAAATTAAACTTACTTTTAAATCTTGAATAGTTTCAGCAAGCTGTAGAAGGTGTAAAGTTGAGCGTATATTCATATTATAAGCTATCTTTAGAGCTTCATCCATTCTTAGTGCTGCTGCCGCGTGTACAATAAAGTTCACCTCTTGTTTGATAATATTTACACTCTCATCACTAAGAGCGCACATTGGTTCCGCTATATCTCCATTCATCAATTTCACCAAGGATTTTACTTTAGGATTTTTCTTCAGAACTTTTTCAAATATCTGTTCACAAAAAAATTGTAATAAATAATTTAATGGAATTATATATTTCCTGTATTCGATAATTAATATTATTACATTCTTTTAATCCTGTAGGAAGAAATATTGCTTGCAATCATACCAATTTTTGGAAATTGAGTTTCACTTGGTTTGAGGTTCCCAAAAAATGGTTTTGGGTTATATGTGGAGAGAGTGGGGGAGTGAGAGAACAAGTAACTCAAAAACGAGGGAAGTTCAAACTTCATACCGTTACAGTATATTAATACCGAATATTTGATATATCAATTTCTGACTTCAAAGAATAATGTTTCAAATAGCACCAGTGATTTTTCTGTTAACTCTGTTTACTATCCTACACTAATAATATTTATCAATTTTATTTGAAAAAATTTTCTAAGAATATTGATTTTTGGAGTGGTTTAGTGAAGTTGGAACTTTTAATTTTTCCTTTAAGTGTCATTTCAATATCATATGGGTTCCTTTAATCTTAATGAATGCAATAATGTATTGTCAAAATTCCAAGTTTGAAGAATTTTTCCGATATTATTCAAATTTGGAAATTTAGCAATGCTTCTTAGTATTATGTAAGGGATAGAACCATGCATTCTACTGAACTGGTCAAAGGAAAGTTTAACGCTGCTCCCCCTGCCCCCCACGTAAAAAAAATCTCAATTTTCCTGAGGTAAATTATTAAAATAAAATTGAAAAGCCATTTGTACGATATATATAGAATTAGAGATACGTAAGAGTTTAAAGAAAAACGTTTGCCAGAAAAACGTAAAAACTGAAAAAAAAAAAAAAAAATCAGAACATGATTTTCAGACGAACTTCTGACGGATTTTGACTGAAACCTTCGTGTGACGTTCGGTAGTGGTATAAAAACGAATATCGAATTTCAGCACCTGCGATTTTTCAGTTTTGAGATGAAAATATATAAAGTTTATATATTTGAATTAATTTTTAAATTCATCCATAATAAAAAAAGTTGTTTTACCGATCCATCAGATAACACCAAAAATAAATTAAATAATTTACTGACCTCATTTTTAAATAACAATTCCAGTCGTTCTTCAGCTGATTTTTCTTTCTTTGGCCTCAAAAGAACGTAGATTTTTTTGATCCCAATGCATGACCTAGGAAAATTATCTTTCTTATTGATTTTGTAAAGGAAAAGAAATAATATTGTATCTGAATGCATCAAATCCTGCGAGTAAATTCTCTTTCCACCGCCTCTGCTTCTATTCCACTCTTTTGGCAAAAAAAAGCTATTAACAATTTCTTTAGTTACCACTATTTTTATGTTTCTTTACGGTTTTCTTTTGGCCATTATTACACTCATAGGATATAATAAGCAAATTTTACATGTAACCAAAAATCTATATTTGTGCATCCGAAATATAATAAAGATTTCAGAAGAAGCCTAAGGTAACCTTAACCCTATGGCGCAACAGCCCATGAAGGGCCAGAGCACGATTTGTATTAGGTGGCGTGTGGGTAGCACGCCGCAGTCCATCACCATTTAGTTCCGGCCTTCGCTACCTTGGGCGCTAACAACTAACTATAGCTTGTCACTTCTCACGATGCTGGGTCATCACCGACTTTGCACTCACGGAAATCAAACCCTGAATTCTCGCACCAAAGGCGAGTGCGCTAGCCATTACCCATTCATTACACCAGCGTCTGAGGACAGCCTAACGTAACCCATCCCCTCAAAAAACTGTCCGATTTTTTTTTCAAATAAAATTCAAAGCCATTAAATGATTAATTCGATATACCAATTTTCGTTGTAACTGTTTTGGAAAAAATCATAAAAAAATGAAAAATCTCCTCAGTAAAGTGGTATATCTACCTGGTCAACCATTTTGCCAAAACATTATTGTCTTTTTCCCCCTCATAAAACCTAAATGAAATCCAAGTTTCAGCTTTCTGCAATTTTCCGTCACAATATTGAGTGCAATTGAATGAGATGTTTTTTGTTTTAAATTTATTTATGATTTAATCAGGGCTATCGCTATAAGTAACAATGATTACATAAGGACATAAATACATGATGAGTGGAGAAGCTAAGCAGCGGTAATATTCCAAAAAACACAAAATCCCTATTCATTCTTTTCACTTGAGAGGGAATCACGAGGTCTATGTCTATTAAGATGTCTAGAAGGGTTATCAGGAAGAGTTCGGGAAGACAGGTGTTTAACTAGAGGATTTGTTTGTGACTGTAGCTTAGTATGGAATTTCCTGTAACGTAATTGGGCGACTTGAGAAGGTATATTAAGATCAGTGTGCATGGTTTGGTTGGAGACGTAAAAAGGAGCGCTTACAATGTTATGAGGATTCTGGATTGTAGGGATTGGATTCTTTGGAGATTTGAGCGTTTGGTTGAACCCCACAGTTTTATCCCATACGCCCAGATAGGCTTTAAAATAGATGTATAAACGAGTCTTTTCTTGCCTAGAGAGAGAGTTTAGATCTGTTGTCCAATGTCATTTAAGTTGTCGAAAGCCTTTTAACTTTAGTTTAATCTTTTAAGTCGTGTATGAGGATTTCAATAAGTCTTCGGTCAAAGT
Source organism: Triatoma infestans (assembly GCA_011037195.1). Classification (NCBI taxonomy): domain Eukaryota; kingdom Metazoa; phylum Arthropoda; class Insecta; order Hemiptera; family Reduviidae; genus Triatoma; species Triatoma infestans. The sequence continues at coordinate 37,654 of JAAEAF010008849.1, read as the reverse complement.
AAAACCCAAGATAGCGGACAATTTTGACCACTGCTAAGGGAATTAAGTTGTAGTAGACTGGAGGAAGAGGAATGCGTCCAAGAGTGAAAGAAATGTTTTAGGACTTGTTTTCATAAGTTTAATGACCGATTTTTTGAACCATTTTCTTGGAGGAGAGGTGGGGTTTTATAGGCTATTACGGATTATGATTGGTAGACAGGATAGCTGCATAAGTGGGATGTCTGGAGTTTATACTGAGTAAAGGATAGGAACTAGAATGCTGCATTGAGGCACTCCAGCTTCGGTATGCTTGAAAGGAGAGAAGGATGATCTAATTTGTACTGGAAATACTTATCGGATAAGTAGGATTTTAGGATGAGTTAATATCCCATTGCCCTTAAGTTTTCAGAGTAGCCCAGGGTGCCATAGTCGAACGAAGGCTGCTTCACATCAGGGAAGTTCCCCGAACAGCACCTTCTTTTCAAGAGAGGATGCAATGGTATCTACAACGCGGTAAGTATGTTATATGGTAGAATGATGATGTTCAAATCCAAACTGATGGTTTGGGATAACATTGGAAATTTCAAGGATTGCTAGGATATGTTTAAGGAGTAGATTTCCAAGTGTTTGGCTAGGACAGAGAGTAAACTTTTGACCAAGACGTTAGGATGAGGGAGGGTGTTGAAGTTTCAGAGACATTTTCCGTGGTAGCCTGCTTCATTTTGTGGTCATCTGATGTCAGATGTCTCTGATATTTTCCAGCTGATATTGTCCAAAATGTCTCTGATGCTTTCCAGCTCTGCGGAACCAACCACCACAACAAAAGGGTGTTGAAGTTTTTTGGGTTTTATAATCGGGCGAATTAGAGAGAATTTTCACAAATAGGGAAATAGGTGGTTCGGAGATTCGCGTTGTATCTGGAAGTGAGGAAGACCACAGATATTTTAGGAAGATTTCGAAGAACAGTTGGGGTTATGAGGTTATGAGATCAAGTCCGGGAGTTTTCTTTGGGGAGAGATGTTTTATGGCATATTGAACATTTCATGGAGTAAATGGCTTGGGTGGGAGGGAGAGAGGAAGGGAAGTCCAGATCTTCTAGGAGAGATTCTTGGAATTGGGAGTCAATCATATGCAGAGTAAGGATTGAAAACAGGCGATAGGTCAGAGGCAACAGGAGAGCTTTATCCTCGTCGGATACAGGTACGGATTTGTAGGAAAGGATTCTTTTGTTGCGGCCCAGAGAGATTTGTATTCCGTAGTTAAACAAAATGTGTATTGTTGAAAACATTCATTTCGGAACTATTTAAGTTCGGATCTAAATAAGTGTGTCATCTGCTGTGGATTCGCTTATCTGTGATAAGTTTCAGAATTTACCAGAACGTACCGTTGTACATACGAATTTATATAATGTACCGTTCTACGATAGCCGTGTGAGCACGTTGTATTCTGTTGTTTGTTATTGGACTGCCGGATGGAATTTTGTATAATGTGGTAAAATATTGTACTGCATTGTCTATATACCTTCATTTGTCTTAAGTAATATTTGTAAATTCAGTGTGTGATCTAATTTCGATTGGAATTTTTTCAAGTCGACTGAGTCACAGATGAGAGATGGTTTAGGAGTGTTTTGATGGTTTAGGAGAATGGTTTAAGAGATGTGAAATAAGTCTTATGGCAACTGTAAAATGCAGTAGGAGAAATTTGGATTATTTATTTAAGTTAATTCGTTGTTTAACCCTGCGGAGGTCGCGCCTGATCTGAGAGATACACACATTATTTGTATTAAAAATTCTTACATATATCCTGTGTGTAGGCTTGGAGGTTTCGTCTAGCTGTGCATGCGAACTTGAAACTTGGAATTGTTTTATTAGTAAGAATATTATAGATCTTATCTTAGTACATACTAATAATTATATCGATTCTATTGCGAGCAGCTATTCCAGAGATGGAGATGCCAAGCGATTAGATGAAACAGAGTTAAAAGCATTTTTAGGCCTTTTATATCTAGCTAGGTTACATCGCAACAATCGGCTAAATTTGCAGGACCTATGGGCAACAGATGGTTGTGGGATAGAACTTTTTAGACTGACTATGTCTTTACGGAGATTTAGATTTATTCACAATAGTATTAGGTTTGATGACAAACTTACCCGCTTAGAACGCAAGAAAGTTGATAAATTAGCGGCTGTGAGAGACTTTTTCTCAATATTTGTAGAGAATTGTAAATTATGCTATTGTATGGGGCAGAATGTAACAATAGATGAAATGTTACCTGCATTTAGAGGCAAGTGTGGGTTTAGACAATATATTCCATCCAAGCCCAGCAAATATGGAATAAAACTTTTTGCAATGGTCGATTCGAAAATATTATGCACAGGGAATCTTGAAATATATGCAGGTAAGCAGCCCGAAGGACCTTACTTGGTTAGTAATAAACCAATGGACGTAATCAAGAGACTTGCAGAACCCATTTGCTCTTCAGGACGTAACATTACTGCTGATAATTGGTTCACCGATGTAAATCTTATCGCTGAATTGAAAAAGAAGAGACTTTCATATGTAGGAACAGTTCGTAAGAATTTATGGAGGATTACCTCCTGAATTGATATCTCCTAAAAACAGGGCCGAAAAGTCCAACTTATTTGCTTTTGGCGCAGATTGCACACTTGTATCTCATATACCCAAAAAAGGAAGAAACGTAATTTTAGCTTCAAGTATGCATTTTGGTAACGACGTCAATTTAGATTCCAAGAAGCCTGAAATAATAGAATATTACAATCAAACCAAGTCAGGAGTTGACACTGTGGACCAAATGGTTGGTACATATAATGTAGCCAGGAACACCAGAAGGTGGCCTATGGTTATATTTTACACCGTACTGAATATTGCCGGAATAAATGCTCAGAATATCCATATGCTGAACAACAGCATGAAAATACGGCGCAGAATATTTGTTAGAAATCTAGTTACACAGTTGGTGTCGGAACAAATAAAAAGGCGTTCTGAAATCTCTATGGGTGTACATAAGCCTTTACATCTGAAACTTACACAATTTTGTGGAAATTCTAATGAAGAGATGCATGAGGCTTCTTCGACACACAAAAAAAGAAAAAGATGTGTTATGTGCTATGCTTCCAACAAAACACGATTATCAAAATATTTTTGTAAGGGTTGTGAAAAGTATTTGTGCCTTGAACATAGCAATGTTGTTTACAACGACTGTTTTCAAGGTATTGCTCCTAGTAATGAAGATTGTGATTAATTTAAATATATGTGTCAAGTTTTTTACTTACGACTAAATGTTTTTTTTAATACTGACCCAAATAAATGTTTACTTTCTTCTTTCAATTTTCATGTTTGAGCTATTTTGTGAAAAAAAAAAAAACTATTTTTGTTCAATAATTTATTAAATAATTGGTGAAAATAAATAAACCATATATATTATATTCGGAATGTTATTCTTTTAAGTTTAAAACTATTTCAGCGCAAACTAAAAATGAATGTATCTCTCAGATACACGCGACCTAACTTGCAACTTTTTAGACCGCGACCTCCGCAGGGTTAATTATCGTAAATATAAGTTTTTTTGAGGTGATATTTAATAGCGCCGAGATATTTTCAAACAGCTTCACACACACACAGAAATAGATTTCTGTAAATTTTCTGTCGCTATCGTCGCTCTCCAAATACAGTCACAATCAGAAACCTAATCAGGTTCAAAATCAGACGATAATCAAAGTCAGCAAGAAGAGATTTTAAAGATTTCTATTATTTTTAAAATGATTGTGATAAGGTTACCATGAATTTCAAATTACATACCTAAGGAGATTTTCCAAGAGAAGAGAGCCAATGAAACCAGACGCACCAGTAAGAAAAATAGTTTTATCATAAAAACATTTTTGTATTTCACTTAATTCAGAAAAATTTCGAGGACTATGGGTACTTTCTGGGATATCAAATTCAGATGTATCACGAGGTTCGTAATAATCCATTCTTAATGAATCCCAGATAATGTCTGAACTTAGTAAATTAAAACAATATTTCTTTGTCACAATTTTTTTTGTTTTTCTTGTTTTTTGGTAGGGGAATAATGAGCCAATCGTCAGGTTTGTTAATAATGGTGTTGATTTAATTTCAAAGTCGATGAATATTGGAATTGATAAACATAATCTATTAGTTTTTTAGAAATTTAAAACTGTAATTATATTGTATAATGCGTTGAATTAATCGTTCTATTGATATTTTTTATCATGAACGTTCAATTTCTTTTTCCTTAATAAAATTGCATTCTCTTAGTACTTGTAAGAGGATATTTTGAATAAAATATTTCAAAGAGAAAGGTCCCAGTAAGCTCAAACTTGATATTTGGGTGTTGCGCGATTAGAAGATTTCGGTCAAAATCGAGAGAAAGGTTTACTGAACTGCTTTATCATGATTTTCTCAAAAATAGCTCCAATGTTTTGGGACAACTTTCTTTACTACCTCAATATTCCTTAAATCTAGATAATTTAAACTAACGTTCTCGACATTCTTTTATTGTCGCTACAATCTGCGGTTAGGTTTTGTCCCCCGCTTTGAGCCTTGGCAAGATGCTCTGCCTTCCTTACAATTTTAATATCCATTGCTTCTGTGCGTCGCGATTCATCAAATCTTTGCATTAATGCCTAGGGCAAGTCTTACCACACTTTTTCCTATTAGGATTTTAGAGATTTCAACATCTCATTCTGATCACTATTTGGCCATCGCAGTTCTGCCAGAGCTAAGGTCTCCTTATCTTTTTACTTCTTCGGGCGTTCAGCGTGTTGTAATTAATGTTTGAGATGCACAGGTTCTTCAAAATGTATATTGGCGGTCTAGATTTGTATTTTGCACAGATGGAAGGTTCAGTCTATCTCCAAACTTACAACAAATATAGGTAAATTAACATGTGTGATCGATTAATTTATTATGTAATGCCTGTTTTTGAGTCCAGTTTGGGATTTTAATCAGAGAACAGAGTCCTAGGAAATTGTCATGGTCTTCTATAAATTTGTATGTTAAACTTCATCTTAGTACTTCTATCGTTTTATCAAGACATCCTGAATATTAGGTTGTCGAAAACCTTAAAACATAACGCTGGCGGCTCTTATGGACAAATCTTCTGTGAGAGGTATTAACTTTGATCTGGATAGGTAAAAAAAGATTTTTCAATCAATCAAAAGGAAATTTTATTTCATTTAAAATATAATGTATTATTTATTAAATTATAATACAAAAAAAAAAACCTCATGATAAATATAATTTTGGTAAAACGAAAGTTGCAAAATATCTAGGTATATAGTATCGTATATACATAATACAAGAAAGAAAAATTATTAGATAACATAACATCATATTCACATAAGATGCATATGTAATTATTAACAATCGATTATCACAATAATATTGTTCATAACAATAACTATACTATATACAAAAAATAATAATAAAAGAGGAATATTTATATTAATAATTAATAGATGAAAAAAAAAGATACATTGCCTATAACATTTTTGAATCAAATTAACCTTTTTCTCAGAAGAAATGTACTAAAAGATTACAGAAGTAAAATAAAATCTTCTTTTCTTTAAATTAAACATTTTTCATAAAAAAATGTCTCCATATACTTAAGGCAAAGAAGGGATTAGAAAAGCTTCAATTTGGGTGGAAAAAGTTTGATCTGATTAGAAATGTTTTCAAGACTGAATAATATGGTATGGAAAGCAGAGTGCAGATTAATGGACACAATTCCCGTTGCTGTAAAAGTTTCATATATCTAGAGAGCATTAGTAATGGAGGAGAATGATTTAGAAGCCAAAATCAAAGCAAGGAAAGCGGCAGGCACTAGATGCCTTTTTGCTTTAAATTAAATACTTAGCTTCAGATCACTCTCTCGGGCAGCTAAGATCGTCGTTTATAAGACGACAGTTAAACCCGTCGTAGCCTAGGAAGCGTGAGCTGGGTATTCACTGGACGGAGTGAAATAATTCTGTATGTCTGGGAAAGGAAAGCCCTGAGAAGGGTTTTTGGCACGGTCAATGAAAATGGAAATTGGAGAATTCGCAATAATACGAGCTATTCCGAGTTATTCGAGGAACCTAGTTTGGTGACCTTCATTAGTAAAGGAAGATTGAGGTGGCTGTACCAAGTGCAGAGAATGTCAGTAGCCAAAAAGTTGCCCAAAAAGATGATGCAGGAAGGCCGAGAGGAAAAAGATTAAGAGGAAGATCGAAGATATGGTGTCTGGATGATGTGGAGGACGGCCTCACGAAGCTGAGGCTCCATAAGACGATGGAGAAGAAGAGCTGAGGATAAACAAGATGGACCATTCTTTTTCGGAGGTGGCCCAAGCTCAACTAGGGCTGTAGAGCCATTTAGTAGTAGAAGTAGTAGCAGAAAATGTTTTATTTAACTAAAAAATGGTACAGAACAATGTTGCATTAACATGCACTTAGGAGATGGGAGAACAAATTATATTGGTGAGATTAGTCACCAAACATACTCAGTACACAAAAACTGATCAATGGGAAATGAAATAATGATGATAATAATATTAAAATATGAACATAATATACAAAATACTAAAAATATACTTCTAATTTTGATTAAAACATTGATAGGCTTGTTCCTTATTAGAAACCACATTCAAATATTTTCACAATCGGCTGGAGGTTTTGCGGGGCTAGGTAAAAGTTATTAGGGTAACACGATATATATTTTTTTTAATCTTTTCTCAAGTAAATTTAATTTTTAATCTTCTCTAACTAAAGATTTTTTCAACATATAAACAAAAGAATAATTTTAACTTTGCATTCGGAGTTATTGAAACATGTGTAATAGGGAAAAATTTATCATTAATATTTGCTCTGAACAATCGAAAGTATTTATGTATTTCATGACAATTTCAGTAGGAAACTGTAACGCTCCACGATTGTGAAGTGCCATCACACAGCACTCTGCCAACTTGAATTAAGTTCGAATTATTAATTAACTTTGTATTCTGAGTTTATCCTCTTTGATTTATTAATTATATCCTTATTCTAAACTACATACTAAGAATAGATTGTATCACGTTTGCAGTGCTTTCGTAGAGTGTTTGTTTACTTGGTTCACTAAAAAATTCTTAGAACTTTCTATTTAATAATGTTAATGGATATAAATATATTATAAATTATGTAAAAATCAGAGAGAAAAATAATATGTTCAAGATAATATAAACAACAAAAGTTTACAACTTCCTATCTCCATGAGAGATGCGAAAAAAATATTTTTTTATACAACTCCCAGATTCCATTATGGAAGAAAGTACTATTTCACAAGAATGATATTTTTACAGTTTTTATCTACTAGCCGTAGAACACTGGATTTTTTTTTTTTCAATTAGAAACCTATATTTTGTATTAGAACACTGTGAAAGAGTTATTTACATTTAATGAGAAATTGGTTCGAAAATTACTTAATTTAAACAAAGATATCATTCAAATAAGATTGATTCATGTTATTTCTTTTCTACACTGCTTTTTATGAAAAAGCCTATGGGGATTTAAATGTTTAAAACTGCTCATTAAAGGAAAAGTCATAATTGGATGTGCGTTGCATAAAAACAGCTTTTTTTAATCCGATGATAACTTACTTCATTTTGTGTTATCAACCAGTTTTGGGTGGCAAGAAGTATTATAGTAAACGTTACAAAATATTTCATTTTTGGAATGTTACATTCCAATTGGTAATTGCATTCAATCAGACTGCGGTGAGAAACTTAAGTTCTGAATAAATAAAAAAAAAATTAAGATTTAACACAAATAGCAATAAAATTATCATTCTTCCAAACATTTTTGTGGAAGGATTGATAATCAGATAAACCTTTTTGATTTTTTTCATGTGATGATCTATTAGATTCGGATATTACCCACTTGAAATCCACATTAATATCTTAATTGCATACAGAATTTTTTTTTATTTATTCTTTAGATTATAAAAGTTATAATTTTTATGTTTTTTTTTTTTTTTTTTTTTTTTTACTTTAAACCAATCATTTTTCTTGTTAATAAGAAGGGAGAGGGCTATATACAATCTTCGCTCAATTGCGGCGAAAATTGATAGACATGGTCCAACATTTTTCGCTAAATATTTTTTATTTTCAAAAATGAAAATGATCATGGTTCACTTCAAGTAATTAGTTGTCAGTATTTGGCTTAATTATTATACTACTTAACTTCTGACCAAAACTAATACATAAATGAAGATACAATTATGTTTATTTACATTTCTGACGTTCAACATGGACTTTGATTTAATTAGTAGAACAAGTTTATTAAATGTTTATATAAATATTGTATTCGAATTATTTGATTTCTATCTTATAAATAGGAATTTTTTTTTATTTATTTACATAATTACGATTAAATTTACATATTTTTATTTTTATTTAATTTTAGTTTTGTACGTCATGCAGCAATTACTTTTAACATATCTATTTACAAGGCAATAAAAACGGTATTGTTATCTTATCCTAAGATGATTTAATGGTGTCCCTGGAATTCCTGGAATTAGTTCAGCGTAATGACTGTTTTTGTATAAAATTCTTTGCTGCTGCCGTTGTTTCTGCTTGAAACTGATCAGAGTTGCGGTTCTTCTATCAATAAAACCGCTCTTCCATGCATATCTTACGTTAGCAATAAATACTAATAGCAAACCGATCGCAAACATTAGTATTATAGCAACTGTTTGTAATATGGGACCAATAACTAATAGCAGATTAAGCAAAAATATCATCGATTTTGGTAGGCTGATAAGTTCCTGAAAAAAAAAAAATGTTAAAACAAACATATCATTTGCTATTATCAAATCTTTTTTTTTTTTTTTGTATTATAATTTATAAACTATAATTCTATTAAAAAGTAGTCACACGCTTTGCTTTGTAGGACTATATTTTGATGACGGACATTTCGCTCAAAGTCTTTTGGTGGTTATCTTTTTAAGTAGTTAAGGGTCAAGCCTCTCTGAGGGAGATTCTTCGGCAATGTGGAAGTCTTGGAGTGTACAGAAGTCTAAACAAAAATCTAACACAATCAAGACTACATATAGGCCATCAACACCCACCCTGAAGAAATTTCGTACGGGAGTGCAAGATATGATATTAACTTTTAATTTAAGTTCCAGTTTGGAACCATGATGATAACCCGGTTGTACAAAAAGGTAAAAGAAAAGAAATAATAAAAATCCAGATGGAGTTAGAGGAAATCATGGCCGATGATCATTTTGAAATTATCGATATTGACATGGCGAGGCAAGTATTTTGGCAACGTATTGTTCAACAAATCTTCACTGCAATCTGTATTTTAGAGTTCCTATTAGATGGGAAGATAATTTTGTAAGATGCAGTGCAAAAATTAAATGAAATTGAAAATATAAGAAGCTTGAAATTAAGATTTGAAATTATCACTCTGCAGGTTTAAATTATAGAAAACGTTGGCATAATTATAGATTCCGTTGGCATAAAGAAAGATACATCTGATGTAAAGTAAGTCACAGGAATCAATGAAATGAATTTAGGCCATCAGCTCAGCAATTCGGGCTGCTCAATAATCCAAATTCCTCCTAATGAAATCATCAACTCGCCGTTAGGTAGGAAAAGAAATTTCGTGTGGCAGTAAATATGTTAATGATCATAATGTCGACTTTAATAGTTAATTAAAATTTACGAAAATAAATTAAAAAAAAAAAAATCTGTAAAAACATATACTCACAACTTCCATCCAAAATATTGGAACTACAAGATCATTAAATGGTTTCACTCTTCGAAGCTTTGTTTTTCTAACAACTAAATTAGTTTGTATCCTGGTTTTTACAAATAGAGGAACACCAACTTCCTAAAATACACTTTTAATTAATTTATTATTAATTAATACATAAATGTTAAAATTTACAACAATACGTACTGGCTGAATTGCAAATATACTATCATGTTTTGCTTCATCTGGAGCAATACCCTCAATAGCGTCCACTAGGCTGCGATTACCTTTTATGAAGTGCGGTAATGATATTGCTACTGGTATGTCTGAAATTATTATTAGTAAAATGTACAATATTGAATGTAAAACTAGAATCTATAACTTATTTTCTTTGTAATTTGTGACATTCTGAATTTTTCGGAACAAATTCTGAACATTACAACGAAGAAAATTCAAAACAGAGTCAAAATAATAAGGAACCGTTCTTTTTGCTTTTTAATCTTTTCTGCGGTGAAAGCAAAAGCTTCATGAAGCAAAATGACAAGACTACTCTGAAAAAATGTTACAATGATCATACATGTTGACGCGCCTTAAATTAAAAATAAATAATTAAGGCTCTAATTATTTTTTTTTAAATTTCCTTAACTTTAATTTTGCACCCATCATACCGCAGAATTACTGTTAACAATAACTCTTTCTGAAAAAATACGATATACCTACATATTAAATAAATTTATAACGTAGCATTTGCATCTGTTTTCTGAGAAATGTGACAAAACAAATAAACTTGTACTTCAGGGTCTCTGAGAATTCCGTTTTTTTTTCTCTCGGATCAATCATTAGATGCCGTTCTTTTTATTAAACCACCTTTCTAAAATCAAACGTTTGTGCTAAAACCTGGCAGATCAGCAAGTGGCTGACCGCTTTTCCTATTGCCTTCTTTTTTGCCATTCATAATAATGCAAATACACTGTGTCTTTTCAAGTTTCCATTGAATTATGTCGAAGTGAAGCGAACCCGGGTATGTTCAATGGAGAGGTCAAAATAAACAAGTTGCAAACAAACAAAAAAATGTACCCCGATTACTGTAAACATTACTTGGCTCTAAGAATAAACTGTATCTAAAAAAATAATTCTTTAAAGCTACTACTTCACTGATAGGAATTAATGGAACTTTATGAGGTAATTATGCAGAAGCCGACCCGGATGGCAGACCACTAACCTTCTCTCACCCACTCTTCTATCACAGTCTATAATATCGATAATCTCGATTTCATTATTTATCGTCTTGTTACCCCTACTGCAACTATTTAATAATTTAGCAATCTCTTTTTGCAACAGTTTCCACACCACTTTAAGGTATGTTGCTTGGCGTGTGTCGTTTTTTTATTAGGTGAGCAATCACCAGGATAAATGAGCTGCTAGTCAATAATTATTAATATTCAATATATACAAATTACGGATTAAAATTTAAAAGTATTCTGGATTTTAAATGTATTAACTCAGTTTTCCTACTTTCACTACGAGAAATGAGAATCTATTCATTAATTACAATTAGGCACCCATGATAAATTATTCATAAATGTATATCATTTAACAAATTAGAAATTAAAATCTATTTCCAGTTTTACATTTATTAACTCATTTTTCCTAGTCCTATTATAACACCTTCAGCTTTAACAAATTCATTAGCACAAATATATCTACTAATAAAAATTTAATCTCTTTCATAACTAACCTTCGTACAAAAAAAATAAAAAAGAAATATTTACAACGCTAAACAATAATTGCTAGTAATTTAACTTCAGTAGGTTCATTATGAGAAACATTTACAAAAATAAGCTGCAGAATAAATTGAATTAAATCATTATATTAAAAAACAAAACAATTTCTTTTTTATTTTTTGTGTGTAGTATAAACAAGAAAAGAAATCAATATGTATACAATCGAAATATTTAACTCAGTACATGAGAAGGTTAGTGTATTTAGTGGTCAGCCATCTTGGAGGTCGGCTTCTGCATAATTACCCTTTATAATGTAAAATACTTACTGTAATAGCAAGGTGAAAGATCTGATAAACCTTTGGGTAAACATCCTTCTTTTTTATCACAATAGCATTTATTATCAGGATTTTTTGGATCTAATATATCTTCTGGGAATTTGTACAAAAATGCTGGATAACCACCTTTCATTGTTATCTGTTTATCAAATAAAAATGGTAATGGACGACAAAATGCTCTTCTATATATTTTAAATGAATGATTAGTATTTATATTGCGAGGAAATAGCACTGCTTCAACAGTTCCTGATACTTTACTGCAAGTGTCGCTTCTGAAATAGAAAATAAATATAATTAAAAATAATAAAGAATAAAAGAACTTTTAATTACATAAATTAATTTATGATGGATAATGACCTTCCAATCAAAATCATTCTTCTTAAGATCTAATAGCACCTAAGGCTACAAACTTACATAAGACTATATGTTTTCTTATTTAATTATCTAGATGAACGATTAGATTGCATTAGGAGTGGTCAATCAACTAGCAAAGCTTGTAACTTAAACCTAAACTGATAGACCCCCCATTATTAAATCTCCCCTAAACATGATTCACATAAAATGATACATTTTATCTGTGTATGATAACATTCCAGGTTTAAAGAATTTTAGCCCCCCCCCCCCCCACAAAACTATTCTGTAAATTCGCACTTCCGTTTTATCCCGATTTTCTGCAAATTTGGAATTCTAACAATACTTCTAGTGTATCTTAATTATAAACCAAACTGTACCCAATTAGTTTACGAAGTTTGAAGAATATCCTTGAAGCCTTATCGAGAAAAACTGAAGAAAAAGAAATCAGTAAAGACCATTTCCGGTTACGAATTTTGGCCGAAATCTTTGTGATAGTGGCGCTAGAAGAGTGATGATTTTTGGTAGTGTGATGAATATAGAATGTTACCAAGTTTGAGCTTCTTGCAATTTTTCTATTACTTTCTCTTACTCCTAGTAAGAGGAAGTATTGTAATCGTGTCAAATTTTCGATATCGAGTTTTCACCGGAAATATCCGTTTTGAGGTCCCCTGAGTCCGAAAAAGCGGTTTTTAGCACATGGTCTGTGTGTGTGTGTGTGTGTGTGTGAGTGTGTGTGTGTGTGTCTGTCTGTATGTGAACAGCATAGCTCAAAAACGAAAAACCGTAGAAAACTGAAACTTAATATTCTGTTTAGGTATCACCATGCGATCTGACTGTGCGTTATCTGTCAAAATTCCTCAACCGGAAGTACCACTTTACTAGTTAACTTTTTTACTTTTTTGCGTTTTTCTCAAAAATGGCTCCAAGGATTTTCTTTAAACTTGACACATCAGCTACATATACAAGGAGCTACAACTTTTATTTGTAACATTTCTCTGGGAAAATGGATTTAAGGGTCCTTCTGGGGGAGGGGTGGGGTTAGGTTACCCTCTAAGTGCTATTTCGGGTTATTACACAATTCGGTCATTTAAATAATGTTAATTAGAATTAAATATGTTGTTGAAATTCCGAGTTTGAGAAACATCGGAAAACCGGAAGTGCTTTTGTTTTAACACTTTACTAAATATGATTTTTTCACTTTTTCACGATTTTCTCAAAAATGGCCCCGACGATTTTCTTGAAACTACACATATAAACTAAACATTCAAAGATCTACAACTTTTATATTAAACATTTCTCTGGGAAAATTCATTTAAGGGCACTTTTAGGAGAGGGGTAGGGTTGCAGCTTCCTCTAAAGTGGTATCATACTTGATTATACAACTCTATCATCCAAATGAAATTAATTAGAAATAAATAGTTGGCCAAAATTCCGGGTGTGAAGAAAATCAGTAAACCGGAAGTGCGCTTTTACTGAATAGTATTTTCAGTTTTCGACAAATTTCATTAAATTTGGTACACAAACTATAAAATTTGTCAATTATAATTTTGAGAACTGGAGTAAGAGAAAGTTGTGTGAGTGTTTCACACCAGATTTTTTTTGAGATATTTTGTTGATTCACACACATACATTAATCTCTTAATCCTCCTATTCCTCTCACTAAGACAAAGTCCAAACAGACCTGTGATTCTTCTACAGAAATATGAAAGGAATTTTCTAGAATTCGATGTATTGTCTACGATTTCTTTTCTTTACCAGAAAATAATTGTCTGCCCTGGAGAAATTATGATAAAACAATAACAATATTTTTAAAAAAAAATTCTGTACACTTCTTTCTGAGTTTTAATTATGTGAAAGATCCCCAATTTGGTTTTGAAACGGGAATACATTATCTTTTTTAGATGATATACTTTAGGTTGGACAAAAAACTAAATGAATTTATAGTTTAATTTAAATAATAATAAGCCTGATATAAAATATATCCTGCCTGACTTATAATCAAATTGTATAAACTAAAATTTTAAGCGAGGTCAATGAACTGGAATAATTATAAATGGCTAACTGCTGCAAAGTGTTATCAAATAATATGAGTAAGTTTTTTATGAGGCGAAGAAATTTAATTATGAGAAAAGAATATTATTTAAATAGTTTAGAATATAAATTATTAATTGTTTATATTATAATTACATGCATTGTAAATGGGTTAAATATAAGAATTCATAATTCATTCAAGTGCAGAAAATGCACCTGTTTGCCTATATCATCATGCTCGTATACTTTTTTTATACTGCCGCATCGCCACTGTTGTTTATCAGAAGCAAATCAGCTTAAGCCTGATGGAGAATGCAGCTCAGACAGGAAGCGGTGGCTATTGACATATTTACATTGAAATTACACTAATATTAATTTTGAATTGTCATTTTGAATACAGTTCTTTTTTTTTTAAATTTTGCAAAGATTTTTGTTATTATCTTTTGAAAAGAAACAGGCCTCTCAAAAAAAGCCTTACTTTTGATTACAATCAGAAACGGATAAAGACTAAGAAATTTTCAGAGACATTTTCCGAATGTCTCTGATACTTTCCAGCTCTGCAGAACCAACCACCACAACAACTAAGAAATTAGAATTGATGATACGGGGCGGGTGTTGGTGTAGTGGTTACGATCATGGACTTGTAAGTGGGAGGACCCCAGTTCGAGTCCAGCGTATAACTGCTAAATTTTATATTTGTTTTAAAAATGTTAATAGTAAAGTAGGTGCTTCCGCCCTGTTCACGACACCTAATTTGGTAGTTGGACGCCTGAAAAAATAGGCATTACTTTACTTTCTTACTTAATTGATGATAACTTGAAGAACAATTTTTTTATGAAGTTATGTACAAAATTGGAAAAGACCACTGAGAAATAAGCTAATTTGAGGATATGAAAACTCTATATTAAAAATGGGGATTTTATATTAAAGTAATGTTTATTTAGATTCAAATGAACTTTATAATAAATTTGTATTATATAAATCTTATTATTTCTTTTATTTCTATAAGAAAAAGATTGCAATAATGTGAAATTGAGTTTTCAACGGATATGTATGTTTTGAGTTCTCATGAATACAAAAAAAAAACAAGTTTTTAGCGAATGGCATTGTGCTGGTCGTATGATGATTATGATTGGTGATCAAGAAATTGAGAAAACACGAATTGACTACTTGCACTTTACTACATAATGTGAGAGAAAAGTTTATAGAGGGTAAACAACCGAGCGAAAGAGTGATGATTGTTTGGTAGCGTGTTGAATGTAGAATGATAGCATTGGCTAATGTAATCGCTTGGAAAGTGATATGACTAGTTAGAACACTTTCCTTGTTCTAATGGTAATCAGTTAGTGCAGCTAATTTTATGAACCTTTCAAGATTTGATCTTGTTACTGATCTTTACTCTTTAAAGTTTATCTGGTAACATGAGTGTAAAAACTCCTCAGATGGTCGTCGTTTTTTATTCTAATTTTTCTTAAGACAGTTTCTAAGTGAGAGATTGGCTGTTGAAATTGAAACTCATTACTTGTAGTGGACGTGACAGAAAGTGTAATGAATAGTTGACGTGCCTCAGTGGTAGTGCCTTAATGCAGCTGTTCACGGAACTATTGAGTCCAGCATTTACTGGCGATTGGTTCCATTATTCTTTCTTTCTCCCCCCCCCCCCAAATCGCAGAAAGCTCAAATTTGATATTCCATTTAGGATGACTATAGCTCCGACACGACGATTTTAGTAAAATTCTTTCAACTAGAGTCGTGCCATTTTACTGATTAGATTTTCAGTTTCTTTTGAGATTTTTCTTAAAAAAAATTCTACAATAATTTGGGCTTAAACTTTATATACTAACTTATACACACTAAAGGCTTTTACTTTTATTGGCTACATTTTTCACGGAGGCGCTACGACCTTGTGCTTAAAAAGAGTGTAGATTTTAATGTACTAAAAGCATAATTATCAGAACTCCAACTTGGAAGAAAATCGCTGAATCAAAAAGTGCGAGTTTCCAGAATACGTTACCTATCACTTTTGTTTGAAACTTTTCCGCAAATAATTGATTTTATTGGATTTAGGTGATTTGCGGTGTTAGATTTATCTCAAAATTTCGTAATCCAAAAAAAAATATTTTTAGGGCCTTATATATCGGAAGTCGCTGAATCCCTAAAATCCTACATGTTTAGTACGCGCGCTCGTGATATTAAGGGTAAATAAACTTCAGTAAAAATGCCAGGTTTTCCAGAATTAGAATGTTAATGAATGCCTTAAAAAAAAAAAAAAAAAATGCATGAGTATTTACGTACCAGATTTTTTTTTAAAATATTTTTTCTTCAATAAGTTATCCTGTTTTTTGTTCATTTTTATAACAGATTTCAAAATAATTAATGATTTCTAAATTAGCATCACGCTATGGTAGAACATTCTTTTCTAAATTTATTGAACTGATATCAGCGATTTAGCTATGTTAATAGTAACTATACATAGACTTAGTCGCACCTTGGCAGAGGAAATTATTAATAGAAACTTGTATTGGTGCAAAGAGTACAATTGGGTAAATAATAATTATCTTGTAGAGGGTAAAAAACAATGTTTTGATGGGTTGTACAACAATATAAAAAAGGAATTTAAAAATCATTTAATTAGTAAAGTCAGGACCTCAACTACTTATTATATATATGGTAAATTAAAATTCGATCTGGGAGAAAATAATTATATATGTGATAAATATAATATGAATGTAATAAAAGTTATAATTAAATTAAGAGGGCAGCTATTGAAACTGAACTATAACATTACTAGGCCAGCAGAAACTCATACTTGTACAATGTGCAATAGTGGCGCCGTAGAGGATACTCTGCACTATATAATAGGTGGTTGTTCGGCGTTAAGGGAGTTCCGGTTGAGATGGTTGGGCAAGTCTACACTGTCTACAGAAGAGTGTTTAGAGTATTTGAATGGTACAAATTGGATAGACTTGTATAATTATCATATTACAGCCTGGAATTATAGATTATTTTTAATAGGAGAGTTTAATACCTGAACCTTGATCACTTAAATTAATAGCCTACTTTATTTTATTTGTAATTTGTTTTTCTTTTTTGTTATGATGAGGAGATTCTATTTTTATTTTAATTTTGTAAGTTTATTTCGGTTAAGTTCTATAACTTTAATATAGATAATGCAACTCTGCAGATGGACTAGTTCCATGCATTGTGTTATTTTGTAGAAATTGTTTAGAAAAGCTCTGTATTTAATTTATAAATAAAGCACGTTATTATTATTAGTAACTATACATCATTTCTACTAAGTATATAATTTGTATAAATAAAAACTTACTTGTTGCTAGCTGAATCATAACCCCAGAGTTTTAATCCTGGTGATCCGTTAAATTTATCTATTGAATACTGATCTTGATGTTCAGTTTTAGTAATAACCATTGTGACCCTATTTTGGCCTTCATCCATCATCTGAAAAAAAAAAAATATATTATTTCTTTTTCTAATGCATTTTTAGGATATTTTGAATTAGAAAAATGCAGAAAGTTCATATAAGATATTCAAGAAGATCGGATATTCCTCTAAACACTACTGAGACTATTGTATATGTTTCAGTAGGCGAGTTAGAGGTTAGGAGTATGTATACATAATAAACTGCAGTGTTGTCTTGGTTAGTATTCCAACCAATTGTAATCATTGTATTCTTTTTTTCAGAGGGCTATTTGAAATTTATGGGGGTAGGGCTAAGAATGTTTAGGGTCTATCTTTAAGCTTCCCTTCATTTGTCACTAAGCCGCCAGGAAATTGTTCCTTTAACGATGGATGACGCAATTTTAATTTCCTTCATTATAATAACATTGTAATATTCTCTATGAAATTTTAGTAATGGTTAAGTTGAAAAATTAGCCAATACTTTTCATAACAAAAATATGTTCATCATTTCCTAGATAATTCAATTTAAAAAAAAAATTGATGTGAAACACTCACACAACTTTCTCTTACTGTAATTTTCTTAATTATAATTGACAAATTTACCATCAAATCTGGAGCTTTACTGATATGAATGTTGTATAATGTAAGCCGATTCTCCTCTTTGGAAAAAACAGGTATCAGTATAGAGAGGATAAACCTGCATATCGGGATGAGTCTCTGAAAGGTGCACTATATAATCGCTATTTTAAAAACTGCTTAATCATTTCTCATTTCTGTGAGAAACATCTTCTTTGTTAAATTTGAACGGTAACTATATTTAAAATGAAAGCCGCATTATGTTTTTAAATTTTACGCCATTTGGTACGAAAGGGGGCGAGAGAGAGGAATGTTCTCTACATAATCCTCAAGGTTAGAGAGGACATTGCCCATTTTTTTGTCAGCATATCTTATTTGGCCAGAACTTCGAGTTCGTTTCCTAGATAACGTTCTTTATCACAGAGCTTTTCTTAATTCAATCAATTGCAAATCTCTTATAAATTTTGCTACTAAGCCTGGCTCTACACTGTAATCATCTATTTATTTATTTATTTATGTATTACTTTCTCTTACACCTAGTATCGAGTTATCGAGTTTTCACTGGAAATATCCGTTTTGAGGTCCCCTGAGTCCAAAAAAGTGGTTTTTAACAAAAGGTGTGTGTGTGTGTGTGTGTGTGTGTGTGTCAACAGCATAGCTAAAAAACGAAAAACCGTAGAAAGTTGAAACTTGATATTACGTTTAGATATATCCGGTGGGTCGTGACGGTGCGTTATCTGTCAAAATTCCTCAACCGAAAGTACCACTTTACTAGTTGGTTTTTTGACGTTTTTGCAACTTTCTCAAAAATGGCTCCGATGATTTTCTTTAAACTTAGTATGCCAATTACACATACAAAGAGCTACAACTTTTATTTGAAATATTTCTCCGGGAAAATTCATTTAAGGGCACTTCTGGGGGACCGGTGGGGGTTAGGTTTTCATTTTAACTACTATTTCAGTTTATTAGACAATTCTGTCAGCTAAATAATATTAATTAGAGCTAAACAGGTTGTTGAAATTCCGAGTTAGAAAAGAAATCGGATAACCGGAAGTGCGTTTGTTTTAACACTTTACTAAATAATTTTTTCTACTTTTTCGCGATTTTCTCAAAAATGGCTCTGACGATTTTCTTGAAACTTCGTATATAAACTACACATACAAAGATCTACAACTTTTATTTAAAACATTTCTCTGGGAAAATTTATTTAAGGCCACTTTTTTGGGGAGGAGTGGGGTTACGTTTTTCTGTAAAGTGCTATCATAGTTGATTATACAAGTCTATCATCCAAAGAAAATTAATTAGAAATAAATAGATGGCCAAGAAAATACCGAATTTCAAGGAAATTAGTAAGCCGGAAGGGCTCTTTTACAGAACAGTTTTTTTCAGTTTTCGATGAATTTCGTTATATTTGGTACACAAACTATGACATTATTCGGCAGTTCTTTCCATTATTATTATCATCAATATTATATTGATTATTATTAATATTAATATTATTTTTATTATGACAGTGATAGGGATTCATTTGTATAGATAGTGTATATCAAGGTTACAAAAAATCGTCCGAAGCGTTTTTTTGGGAAAATCGCGAAAAACTGCAAAAAAAAAAAATCATGTAAAATCGCACTTCCGGTTGATGGATTTTCACATCCAAATCTTCGTGTCACTTGCGATGGTAGTACCTACACGGAATAAGTTTCAGTTTTGTGCGAATTTTTATTCATGGGATATTCGGTTAACAAATGTTAACACCCACGCGCGCGCGCGCGCACAGACACACACACACTCACACACACGTACTAAAAGTTCGCTAAAAACCTTTTCTTTCATATTCTGGGGAACTCAAAACAATGTATTTTTTTTAAATAACTCAATTTCGAAAAACTGACTTGATCGCAATTAATCAATTAAGAACTGTAAAAAAAAAAAAAAATGCAATGAAATTCGAATAAGTGTAGAAATAAGGAAAATATTTTATAAATAAAAGATTTAACGAAGAATAAGGAAGTCTACTTCATAATGTTATGCAATTTATTTATACTGTAATAAGTGCAAGGGATTGGAAAGAAGTGAGAAAGCAAGTGTTGTTAATCTGCTAACTATGGATGAACCGTGGTTAATGTTAAAGATCAACAAATATGTAGATGTTTATAAAGGAAATCCGGGTCTATTGATCATTTTTAGATATAATAACATTATGACTTTTGTATGCACTAAAAAAAGTAACAATTTATGAAATATATATTAATTTTAATTTTATTTCTGACAACAGATGGTTATAATGAATAATTATAAACTTTTATTTAAATTCAATCTATTATTCGTATTTAGGGGACCTCAAAACATGTGTCAGCGACTCTGATTCGAGTGTTCACTTCTTCAGGATGTTCTTTATAAATAGTCAATATGGACTTACATATGGCAAAAATCAGTTTACACACATAAAAAAACCTGATGTGATACCTTCACAACGACATTCTCTTACAACGCGATTTATATAGTTCTGACTGTATGATTTATTTATATGGGTATTACCCAGTTACAAATTTCATATTTAGCTAAAAATGTAAAAAAATAAAATAAAATTTAAAAGTCTTTTTAGAAAAATGTAAAAGATTAAACGGACATAAGGCCGTGGAAAATTGTAACAATAACAGCATTACATATTAGGGCATATTGGAACAATGAACTTACCCGGTCCAACAATCCAAACCATCGAAAGTTAATCCAGTTGGGCAGCACTTTACTAGCTAGATGAACCAATGGATCATCATAACCCCAAAGAAAATCATCAACAGTCAAACTAAGTACTGGTTGTGCATCAAGATAAGCTACAATTGTTGACAGGGCTACATTCACAGTAATGGATGAATTGTGCATCAATGAGGCAATACCCTATTTTATTACAAAAAAAAGAAAAAAAGAAAAATAATTAATGTTGAAACATTAATGTTAGTAATAATTTTAATTGGAAAATTGAATTACTTACTAGTAATGGTATATTAATAACATTTACTATATCTTTCTCTGGATCGCCAACAGAGTACTCTGGTTCAAATACTACAGATCTTTCTGGTGTGTATGATAGGGTATGATTTTCATTCCATACTATATCAGTATTGATTACTGTTTCACTGAAAGAATTAATATATTAAACTTAAAATAAATAAAAAAAATCTGGTGTAAACAATCACACAACTTTCTCTTACTCCAGTTCTCAAAATTATAGTTGACAAATTTTATAGTTTGTGTACCAAATTTAATGAAATTTGTCGAAAACTGAAAAAAACTATTCAGTAAAAGCGCACTTCCGGTTTACTGATTTTCTTCACACCCGGAATTTTGGCCAACTATTAATTTCTAATTAATTTCATTTGGATGATAGAGTTGTATAATCAAGTATGATACCACTTTAGAGGAAGCTGTAACCCTATCCCTCTCCTAAAAGTGCCCTTAAATGAATTTTTCCAAAGAAATGTTTTATATAAAAGTTGTAGATCTTTGAATGTTTAGTTTATATGTGTAGTTTCAAGAAAATCGTCGGGGCAATTTTTGAGAAAATCGAGAAAAAGCGAAAAAAATCATATTTAGTAAAATGTTAAAACAAAAGCACTTCCGGTTTTCCGATTTTTCTCAAACTCGGAATTTCAACAGCATATTGAGTTGATAGCAGTATGTGTAGTTGATATGACAAGTTTAAAGAAAATCCTTGGAGCCATTTTTGAGAAAAACGCAAATAAGTAAAAAAGTCAACTAGTAAAGTGGTACTTCCGGTTGAGGAATTTTGACAGATAACGCACAGTCAGATCGCATGGTGATACCTAAACGGAATATTAAGTTTCAGTTTTCTACGGTTTTTCGTTTTTGAGCTATGCTGTTCACATACACACACACACACACACACACACACACAGACCATTTGCTAAAAACCACTTTTTTGGACTCAGGGGACCCAAAACGGATATTTCCGGTGAAAACTCGATATCGAAAATTTGACACGATTACAATACTTCCTCTTACTAGGAAGGAGTAAGAGAAAGTAAAAATAACCATTTAATAGAAAGAAGGAAAGAAAGTTCTCTCACAGATGGATTAAATAAATAACTAATAAATGAGACATTTTTAAATTAATATTTCAAGCTAAATAAACTGTTTTAAATAAACTTCCTAAAAAAACTGTTATTGTGTTGTTTTTTATTTCTACTTTCTCTTACTCCCTAGTAAGAGGAAGTATTGTAATCGTGTCAAATTTTCAATATTGAGTTTTCACCGGAAATATCCGTTTTGAGGTCCCCTGAGTCCAAAAAAAGTGGTTTTTAGCAAATGGTCTGTGTGTGCCTGTGTGTATGTATGTGAACAGCATAGCTCAAAAACGAAAAACCGTAGAATGTTCAAACTTGATGTTCCGTTTAGGTATAGGTATCACCATGGGATCTGACAGTACGTTATACGTCAAAATTCCTCAACCGGAAGTACCACTTTACTAGTTGTTTTTTTTTACTTTTTTGCGATTTTCTCAAAAATGGCTCCAAAGATTTTCGTGAAACTGAATACATCAACTACACATACAAAAATATACAACTTTTATTTAAAACATTTCTCTGAAAAAATTCATTTAAGGGCAGTTTTGGGGGTGTGGGGATGGGGCGAGGTTTCCCTCTAAAGTGCTATTTAAGTTTATTATACAATTCTGTCATCTGAATAATATTAATTAGAATTAAATGTGTTGTTAAAAGTCCGAGTTTGAATAATATCGGATGACCAGAATTGCGTTTACTTTATCACTTTAGTAAATGATTTCATTTTCGCGTTTTTTTTGGCTCCGACGATTTTGTTGAAACGTCTTATATAAACTAAACATACAAAGATCTACAACTTTTATTTAAAACATTTCACTGGGAAAATTCATTTGAGGGCACTTTTAGGGAGGAGAAGAGGTTATGTTTTTCTCTAAAGTGCTATCATAGTTGATTATACATATCTATCATCCAAACAAAATTAATGAGAAATAAATAGATGGTCAAAATTCCGAGTTCCAAGAAAATTAGTAAACCGGAAGTGCGCTTTTACTGAACAGTTTTTTTTTTTCAGTTTTCGACGAATTTCATTAAATTTGGTGCACAAAATATAAAATTTGTCAATTTTAATTTTGAAAACTGGAGTAAGAGAAAGTTGTGTGAATGTTTCACACCAGATTTTTAGGTTATGTGAAATGAGTATCTTCAATATGGTAGCATCTTTTAGACTTTCATCATTTCATTGATGTTACAAGATAATAACACTTATTGTTTTATCTACAAAATAAGATTTGTAATACTAAGGGATTTTTCACCGATCAATATGTGCCTTTTTTTATATAAAAAAAAAAAAAAAAATAGGAAACTTTTAAAGAAAATCACGAAAAACTGAGAACGAAAATTCAGAAAGTCCTTTCCGGTTGGGAGATTTTGACCGAAATTTGTAGGTAGGATCCACGGTTGACGTTCAAATTTGACTTCCGACGATTTGCAGGATTTTACTTTTTTTTTAAAAAACAGAAAAAGAGAAATCAAGATCTGAAGTAGTTGAAGATGAGCGTGGTTAAGTAAATAAGGAAGGAATAAGAGTGGGTGCTGAACAGTAGTATATCTATTCATTGTCGAAAATACGCTGGATTTTCGAGCGAGCTAAAAAGTGGGGAGATGATCGGGTTCTTTAAGTTTAACAATTCCATATGCCTATCTGGGGCACCACAATTAAATGAGATGGAGAAAAATACCCGGGGAGATTAATTAAACCATTTGAGAGGATTAGAAAATTATGTTAATATCATCAAAGAACAATATATGATATCATTTGAAAGGAACTATACTAAATTTCACAAAACAAAACGAATATCTTTTTTTTTTTAAAAAAAAAAAAAGGTCAACCATAACTTCTAAAATTTCTAAAATAGGAAATACTTAGTTACTTTCAATGAAACGTTGGCACAATTTTACACACTCGCAAGTTTGTGTTAGATATTTCAATGGTATAATTTACAAATCACATATTTTATTATATTGTAAAATCAATATAAATATGGTAAACAAAAATTTTTTTTTTTTCTACCTGTACGTATAAGGTCCTATCTCTTCTACTTTCAACTTTGAATCTAAACCTTTAATAAATCTATCCGCATTCGTAATATTAAACATATATATTTTTATATACAATTTTATTGGCGGTGTTTTCCACATTGTATATATATAGGATCCTTCTTTCATATTTAACATCTGAAAATAATAATAATAATAATTCATCAAATTCTTGATTAATATATTTAAATTATGAGCAGTATATAATAAATAATTCAGCTATGACAGCTGAGGGACCATGCCTCCATATTCCATGTTATCTTCACTCAACGTACTCTCCTAAACACTAAGCATCTTTTACACCATATCTCCTCATTGTTTGCCCTGATTCTGCCCTTCATAAGCCCCACATATTTAAGGAAAAAAAGGGGGAAGACACTTACACTCCTACATCGAGTATGCTCATTTGCCCATCTATTTTGAGCAACATTTCGGTAAAGTGGATCACTCAACCCTCTTCCACATCCTATACCCGTATCACCACATTTAGCAGCTTTTTTAGAACTCCAATCTTGATAAGAAAAGGACATAATCTTTCCCCTCACCATCACTTAGTTTAAAAAACTAAGTACCATTAAAAAAAAAGTTATCAAACACTTCTTATAATTTGTACTAAATTGTCAAATTGTAGCAAATTGTTGGCCATTAGAAATGATCAGTTGTATCTATTAGTTGGCTTATCGGCCAGGAAGTATCCAAGAAAACACCAAATAATTTTTAAGTGTTTTTGTTTTTTTTATTTGAAACCCGACGTTTCGGCAAACATTGTTTACCTTTTTTAGGGGCTACCTTAGAGTGAGAAAAGTTTGGAAGCCTTGTCACAACATGTTTTGATTATGTTTGTAGTTATGAGAGTACACTCATAAATACAGACATAATTAAACATGTTGTGACAAGACTTCCAAACTTCTCTCATTCTAAGATAGCCCCTGAAAAAGGTAAAAAAAATGTTTGCCGAAACGTCGGGTTTCAAATAAAAAACACACTTAAAAATTATTTGGTGTTTTCTTGGATACTTCCTGGCTGATAAGCCAACTAATAGATACATGTGTACTAAATTGATTTATCCTAGGAATTACAATGTTTTTCCTTCATATATTATTTCTTTCCCTTATCTCTTTTCCAGCTTCCTAAATCTTGGTGTCTATAAAAAAAAAGTGGGAAATTGGTCCTCACGTGGGCGTGGGAGTAGTCTTTAAAGATACAAATATTTCCTAGTAAGTTCATTAAGCTTACAGGCAGATTCGAATAAAAAATACGCAATGGGAGGAAAGGTGCACTGCATCAGAGGTCTTCCCCCCCCTAAAAATGGCATGCTAACCCTATTCTGATAATAACTCTTTAATTGCTCGAAGAAAATTTTAATTTCTACAAATTTTTCTTGACTCCTTCTACTTTTTGTCATTTAATTAAAGCTTAGTCACTAGAAGAGAAAAACGGAAAAACCGTATAAGAAGGCGAAACAGATTTAGTCATTAATATAATAATCTATGAATCTTTATTAGAACTTTGAATACCATATTATTGTACTTACAATATCTTTTGCTAATTGAATTGGATCTACAAAATGTACTAAATAAGCAACGCCCATCAATGATAATCCACATAGGCATAGTTTAGTGTAACCTAAAACAGAAATAAATACAAAAAAAAAAAAAAAGTTAACTTTATTAGCAACAGATATTTATAATAAAATATTTTAATTTAAGAATAATACGGTGCAATAATGAAAAAAACGTAATATACAGGCAAACGGTAAATGACGTCTGCCAGAGTTTACTGCATGAACTAACTAATATAAAAAAAAAAAAAAAAGTAAATAATCAGTAAAATAAGTAAATAAAGAGTAAAAAATAAACAATATAAAATTTTAAACAATAATTAGATATTTATAATAGTGAGTCATATTTTCTATTTATCTATTTCTATTTTCTAGTTAAGTTTCCATGGTGATATCAAGAAATGGAATATCTTCTGTGATTTTTTTTTGAGCTATGCTGTTGATGTTGTTTTGACCAATTTAAAAAAAAAAATTTCGTTCTGATGGACCAGAAAAGCTGTAATTCTGGTATTACACTCGATTCGAAAGTTTGATACGATTACAATACTTCCTCTTAACAGTGATAAGAGAAAGTAAAAAAAAAAAAAAAAAAAAATATTATAAAATGCAAATTGTATAATACGGTCAAGAAATAACTAATTTCATTCCCGCAACTTTTTCATTTATTTATTATATAGGAATCATGTAACTAACTTTCTGCCCCACCTAATAGTAAAACTATTATACGTATTTGATTTTATAAATAAATAAATTAAAAAAAAAATAAAATAAAATAACCAAATAGTTACCTAACACATTTGTTTGTCAATATGTGCCAACATCAATAAATATGTTTAATAGCAGGACTGTTTGGTAAACATTAGGTCATGAGTCATGGAATTTTTACAATAAATAATAATTATAATATTGTTAAAATATAGTTATTATTTTGTACTTTCTGTTAAAACTGTTAAAATAATATTATTAGCAAATATTAGAATATAGACTAGCTGAAATGGGAACGCTAACTAGATTTGTTTTTATTTAAATAATTCATTTTTGTTAAGACATTGTTTAATTGCAAATTCTGGTGAAAAATAGGAAGGAATGAAGGGAAAGCGAAATTATAAAAGGAGGTGCTCATAGTTTTTACTGAATGATGGATTATATTATTACAATTATAACTGAATGAAGGATTGTATTATTACAATTATTACTGAATGAAGGATTATATTATTACAATTATTACTGAATGAAGGATTATATTATTACAATTATTACTGAATGAAGGATTGTATTATTACAATTATTACTGAATGAAGGATGGTATTATTACAATTATTACTGAATGAAGGATTGTATTATTACAATTATTACTGAATGAAGGATGGTATTATTACAATTATTACTGAATGAAGGATTGTATTATTACAATTATTACTGAATGAAGGATGGTATTATTACAATTATTACTGAATGAAGGATTGTATTATTACAATTATTACTGAATGAAGGATTGTATTATTACAATTATTACTGAATGAAGGATTGGATTATTACAATATGGTACAAACATATAATATACATATTTATAATGAAGTCAATCGTCTGTTGAGAAAATTCGCCATACAAGTGCTGGATACTATATTTGCTGAAGCCAGCCTAATTAACCGTTGGTATAGTACTTTCCACGCGCACGCTTCCACCTAAAGGCCTTATGTCCCCTAGCTCTCCTACCAAGTGCTAGGAGAAATCGGTTAAAATGGTCGGCAATCTAAAGCCTTAGGAAATCTCAAGATGAAACTTGAACAGCAATACTTAAAGGGCCGAAGTAACATTTGAAGGAGTCTTATGCTAAGTGTCCACTTGAGATAAAGTCTCGAGAAAAAATCTCGAGATCAATTTCATGATGTTATCCATTTGATATCACTTTCGCTCTCGAGACAGTTTTCTGAGACTCGACTTGTCACTGTACTCTCGAGACCAGGAACATTTCGAGTCCGCTTGAGAGCCAACTCGCAGTCACTTGTGTGGTTTGATCGCAGTTTGTTTATTTTTATCTTTTCTTTCCTAATGGATTCGCGTCAGGCCATAGCTTTTATAATTGCGTAAAAGATTGCGAAAAAGTGGAAAGAGTAGTTTTGTTTTTTTTAATAATTGTTCTATGCAGTCGCCTGTACAATAGAGTTTGGTTACAAAATTATGTTCAGAGTAGTTTGTTTGTTTACGTATTTAAACTTAAATCTGTGAGAGTAAAATTGAACGGAAAAAAATTGTTGTTTTTTTTTTGGTGTTTGTGTTTTTTTTCACACATAAAACATCGAAATTCATAATGGTGCATTTTCTATTTTTTTAACATACACCTGTATTTGGCAAAATTTGGAATTAACTCAACATCATCGTTTGAAATTACTTTATGTATCTCTCAGATACTCTGCGCTTTTTCATGTCCCATTTATATGCGCGCGCCTATTGGAAGGTTAAAAAAGAATTAACCAAAATACAAATAAAAGTATAGAATTCCGAAATAAAAATGAAAAATATACACAAGAATGAAATCAAAATCTCCGAGAGCTGAGAAAAATCTTCCAACACTGATGGAAGACTGGAGACTGAGTCACGAAAGCAGGGATGAATATGCCCACTTGTGACAGTTACGCTCTCGGACACCTGCGTGGGCTTGTCTTTGAGACTGCTCTCAGGCTAGTCTCAAGACTATTTTTTCTCTAGTGAACGCTTAGCATAAGATAAAAAACAGCTACCCAAGCATTCACTACTATAAGTGGAATCTAAAACACAACTCGCACAGTTATTCAAGAAACTGCTAGTAATAAGCAATCAACTGTCCTCAACACGCTTTACATTCAGACCATTCGCTAAAAACACATATTGTCGTAACTCAGTGGAATTCAAAACATGAAATAAAACTAACTGCAAAAATATGACACGAATGCAATATTTGCACCTCACCAAGGAGTAAGAGGAAGTAAACAAAAATATCATCCACTAAAATCAGTCAATTCCGGTTGTGGTATTTTTACCAAAACATTCATGTCAGATCCCCATGATGATCGTATATTTCTTTTTATTTCCCATAATTGATGAGCTCATTATGATTTTAAGATATTTTATTATTCACATGATAATTCACAAACTAAGAGTTCTTTTTTTCTGTATTTCTTTAATTAAAAAAGTACAAAACAAATTCAGGTTCACTTTTGTGATTCAAATTAACCTTTAAAGAAAGCACAGTTAATTTACCAATTTTGGGGAATTAAATTTTTTTCAATTGTAATGATACAAATAAATCTAGTTAACTCGGTTAGCCTGAAGAAGGTAATAGATTTGCCGAAACTTTGGTAAACAGAAGTTTTTTTTTTTCTGTGATCACTCCTCAGCATCCAACTTTGCATAAGCTCTATAGCCATATTATGCAATATTCTTCCGGCTAATAGATTCAAATAATTCCATCAGTTAAATGAGAGAAATAGTTTCGGACTCCTATGGCGCAGAGGCCCAAATTCCTTCACATTATTTTTAAATTTTTTTAACGATTTAAAAAGTCATTCAACCAACTTTCTATCATCATTTCATTCATCTTTCAGCATCATCTTTTTTTTCTTTTTTTTTACTTCAATTCAAGGTGTTACACACACATCTCCTTGAAAATAAAAGTGACAAATCTATAAAACTAACAAACATTCAGTCTTTCACATACAATCCCATTCATATGGGAACTTACCATCCTATACGATGTTCGTCTCACTTTTAATGATCTAAACCTAAATAATTAAAAGCATTATATACACTCTATACATAAAATATACATTATTTACAAACTGTATATATGTACATAACTACAATTTATATACAATGGGAAGAAGCATCTTCATCCTCAAAGAAAACTTCAAAATTCTCAACCAATTTTCAGCATGGAGTGTTCCATTTATTGAATAAAGAAAACATATTTTTCATTTAGCATTTAATTTCACTGCATAATTTATATAGCAATTACACCCTAAATATTTTCAAGGTTTCAGTTCTTTCAATCTTAAGCAACAAACATTTTCACTGCTTGGAAACGGAGAAGGTCATAAGGAACTGCCTATTAAAAACCCGGAATTTCATTTGAAGTTTACTATGTATGAATTGATGTAAGTATAATTTTACTGATTGATTTTTTTCTAATATTTCAGTAGCCAGTAATTTGCAAAAAAAATCATAATATAACGGCCATGTCTTTCATCTTATGGAAGAGACCTCAATTTACTTGGCAAATAGTTTATTAATTAATATGCTTTGAACTGATTTATTAACATTACTTTCCAAGGATATTCGTCAGTTTTAATGGTCCAACTTTTTTTTTTTTTGGATCGTCAAGGAACCAAAACTAAATTCTTGGTGTAATATAATTTAGTAACATGTAAATATATATATTTAGTTCACTTTCTTTGTAGATTGTATTACATCAAGGGCAACAAATTCGCTAATTTAACTTTTGAAGGCATCTATTACATTTGCATTGTAATGTGGCTACAGGTAAAAAAATGAAGATTTGGTAAGAAATCCTTGATTATCTGGCCACGGCCAACATTTAATTCAGGGTAGTTGCCCTTGTTTTGCTAAAACATTATAAAAAAAAAAAAAAACATCTGATCTCTAGTTAAAACAACACGCATGGTATTTTATGTGACAAAAAAAAAGTTTATTATTTATTAAGAGTGCAAACTAATGCTATGACATGAAGTTTAGAAATAAGGTTATATTTAAGTTCTTTAATTATTTATCACTTTGCAAGAATACTTCCTCGTCCCTGATTAAAAGTAGCTAGTAATTGTTTTTTTTTTAAATATGTAAACTAACTCTGTGTGAAAGTAAATATATTTTGTGGCAGGCAAAACTTATTTGAGAAAATCCAGACAGCCACAGTAACCTGGACAAGAATAACTGACTTGAAGTACTGAGAATAACCGGTGTAGAGACACCGGTCTGGCCAGGAAAGCTGAAGCAATTCCCTTCATGGAACTATCAATTAGCTTTTGTGGAATAATTTGTCATACTCTTCTCCAAACAGAACTTTGAAATTTGGAGAAGCCAATGGAGCACTGCTTTAGATCTGAATTGAGACAGGCTATAGGGGACAGTTTTGACAGAAAAAATCTGAGGCAAGCATCAAGCCATGCACAAAATTGGATGTGTGTAAAATAAAACATTTTTCATCTAGAGCATTACCATTTGAACTAACCTAATAAGATGGCATTGAAAAATTCTTTGGAAAGAGTTGTTCTAAAAAAATTACTCAATTGCCTTGCTGAGCAATCCAATTAAAGCCTGCAAAAATGTTTCTTACTTTACCTGGAATTTCCTGGGTACAACATCCAGTATTATATAATTTTGTAATTAAATTATCTAGTTAAACAGGACTGTAAATGCAATGTTTTGTTGTTGTTGTTGTTGTTGTTGAACTATCTGAGAACAACTGTTGCATAATTTATTCTTCAACAAAAAAAAGTCCAGCATGAAATGTTCTATCAACTTTCTCTCTGGTGGAGGGGGGAGCAGTATTTTTCAAAATACTAACTGCCAATTTTCTCTTCAAAGTTGCATTTTTTAACTAAATATTTATTTTCCATTAATATTATGTAAGCAGTGAACCTTACATCATCCTGGAATAGAAGATTAGAGGTAATCTTAACTTGCGCCACCTCAAACTGAGAAAAATAACCATATATTTATACAAAATTGCTAATTTTAGAGAAACCTTAATAACACAGCTCTTCTAGAAATGTTTTAATTAATTTTTTTTATATTTATTTATTGATATTTACACCGGTTAATAGCTTTAACAATAGTAAATTTGTTATTTGTGGACAATTAATAGAAACGGGAACGGAGAAGTCACTCATTAATGAAATTCCGAGTTATTCAGTTAAGTAGATCACAAGGCCACTGACGTTTTAGTCTTTGTGTAGAATTTATGGGATTAGTGAAGGATGCAAGTGTCACGGTCAAGAGGATTGACATGAGAAGAGGATAAACTGTTGTGAAATTTGTTGTAACGGAATAATAGGATTTCTTGACGGACATATGGATTATTTAAATCTGTAAGGATTGGATGGTTGCAGACAAAGAAAGGAGCTGAAACTATTCTACGGAGGATTTTGGATTGGAGGGTTTGGATACGATTATAATTAGATTGTTTGGTTGAACCCCACACAGTTCTGCCACGTATATCCAAACAGGTTTAAGTATGACTTTGTAGATTAGAAGTTTGTTGGTAAGTGTTAAGTTCGGTCGTTTGTCAAGTAATCTCATCAGCATTTTGTAACGTTGAAGTAGTGCCTGTCGTTTGAGTCTGGTATGTGGATTCCAGGTGAGGCGTCGGTCCAAGTATAGTAGTCTCAAGTAACGAACTTTTTGTACTGGGGGTGTTAAGCGACATTGTCATAATAAACTGGACCAGTTGTGAGTCATCGGAGAGTGAAAGAAATGTTTTTTTGCTCTTTTCAGCACTGATTTTGATTCCTCATTTGTTGAACCATTTTTGGAGTGAATTCAAGTGAGAATGCGAGTTGCTATTACGGGATCTTTATATGTAGCAAGAATGGCGGTACGATTCAAGAATGCCGGTAGAGAGTGGCGGTATGTGGCATAGTAAGCATATCAGCTATATAAATGGAGTAAAGGACGGGGCTAAGTATGCTGCCTTGGGGAATACCAGCAGTTATAGGATGGAAATTAGAGAAGGATGATTTACAGCTGACCCTAAAGTAGCGCTCAGTCAGGTAGGATTTCAAGACTGAGTAATAAGCTTGTGGTAGGAAACCTCTCAGCTTCCACATCAAGCCCTGATGCCAGATACGTTCGAATGCTTGTGCGACATCCAAGAAGGCTGTCGCGCAATATTTCTTCTGCTCAAGGGAGGAAGAGATTAATAAATTTGAATCAATTTATAAATCAAATCAGTATTTCCTGAAACATTTTCTAATTTAAGTGATAGTGCAATGGGAATTTTTATAAATTTAAATAAAAAGAAAAAAAAAACATTGCACCATTTTCTGAGGAAAGAATGAAAATGAATAAAAAACTCAATAATAGAATTCGGTACTTCTGTTCAATCAAATCGCTTCAAATTTAAAATTTTAACAGGGCTTCATTATTATTATTATCAATTAGCCCTACCAAGGACTAAACCTGTATCTAGTTAATAATAAATATATTATAAGAAATGACAGAACTATCAATGGTTTTTCCATTTCAATTAAGACATTAATTACCTTGGCCCAGATTAAGATGATCTGTGTGCACAATTCTTTGAATTGTATTCCTCATCTTTTAAGTATTTAGACAGAGGTCAACATGACCTGTTTTGACATTGACTAACCTACATTGTTTGTTTTGTATTATTTTATTATTGTATATAATTATATATTTGTTGTTATTATTGTAAAAAGTAGATTTTTACTTTCTCTTACTCCTAGTAAGAGGAAGTATTGTCATCGTGTCAAATTTTCGATATCGAGTTTCCACCGGAAATATCAGTTTTGAGGTCCCTTGAGTCCAAAAAAGTGGTTTTTAACAAAAGGTGTGTTGTGTGTGCGTGTGTGTGTGTACGTATGTGAACAGCATAGCTCAAAAACGAAAAACCGTAGAACCGTAGAAAGTTGAAACTTGATATTACGTTTAGGTATCACCATGGGATCTGATGGTGCGTTACCTGTCAAAATTCCTCAACCGAAAGTTTCACAACAAAATAAAAAATAAAAAGCTATATAAATATTCATAAAATGTTTTGAATGAATTGTTCTTCTCTACCGTGATGATTGTGAATTAAGAAGAGAAAAATCCAAACAGAAAAGCAAACTGAGCATTAATTCTGTGGTATATTTCCAGTATACGTATATTATTACATAATATATCTTCTGAATTAATTAATTGCTTTTTTAAGAGGAAGTATTGCGATATCGAGTTTTCACCGGAAATAAACGTCTTGGGGTTTTCTGGACCCGAAAAATGGTTTTGTATGTGAACAGCGTAGCTCAAAAACGAAAAATTTGCCAGAAGTTCAAAATTAACAATCCTGACTATCAGAATGTGACCCAACAGGAAGTTATCTGTTGGGTAAATTCCGTGCACTTATTCCAGCGATTTTTTTTTTTTTAAGGATCCATTTTTACTTTTCTACATTTTCACGGACAGATCCGGTTGAGGGTCCCTTGAGTCCAAAAGTTGTTTTTAGCAAATGGTCTGTGGTGTATGCCTTGTAGCTGTATGTGACGCAGCATAGCTCAAAATCGAAAAACTTTAGTTATGTAAGTTGAAACTTGTATTCGTTTAGGTATCATATGGGATCTGACTACGTTATCTATCAAAATTTCTCAACCGGAAGTACCATTTTAGTAGTTTTTTTTTTTTAGCAGTTTTCTCAAAAATGGCTCAAACAATTTCACTTGAAATTTAGAACATCAACTACACATACAAAGAGATACAATCTTATTTGAAGAAACATTTCTCTGGAAAAATTCATTTAAGGGTACTTTTGGGAAGAGGAGGGGTTACAGCCTCCTCTAAAGTGCTATTTCAGTTAATTAGACAATCCTGTCATCTAAATAATATTAATTAGAATTTAAATATGTTGTTGAAATTCCGAGTTTGAAAAAATTGGATGACCGGAAGTCCGTTTTTTTTTCTTTACCACTTTACTAAATGATTTTTTTTATATAAACTACACATACAAAGATGTACAACTTTTATTTAAAACATTTCTCTAGGAAAATTCATTTAATGGCACTTTAGGAGGAAGGGTGGGGTTATGTTTTTCTCCAAAGTGCTATCATAGTTAAAAATAGTAATTAGAAATAAAAGGATGGCAAAAAATTCTGGTTGTAAGAGAATTATTAAATACCGGAAGTGCGCTTTTACTGAACAGTTTTTTTTTTCAGTTTCAATCAAAAAATTTCATTAAATTTGTATATACCCTATAAAATTGTCAATAATCTAGTTTTGAAAACGGGAGTAAGCGAAAGGTATGTGGTGTTTCACACCAGATTTTTTTTTTTTTTCGAAACTCACCCATATGAAGTGATTTTTTGAATTTTGACAATAAATGACTATATAAGGAAATGTCACTTTAACTAGTAATTTATAGCACTTGAAACCCCAATCAACAACAAGATAGAATACGAGAATTGTGATATCGAAGTAAGAAAAATTCTGCCCAAAAGATACTTTCTTTCTAATACCATAACATTAAATTGAAAGAAAATCACTGTGGAAAATCCAAAATGCTGTAAAATAAATAACAAAACAATGGCGAGAACTTATTTGATCTTAATTAATACAAAATTTTAGATGGTAAAGAATTATACTTTATACTTGTATTTTAGGATATAGGATCTTCAAACAGACGTTCAAAACTAAACTTAAAACCAAAACACTTTTTATTTCTACTGTTACTGATACAGCACGCGGAATCCAACATGCTGTCCTTAGATTTTTTTCTTCTTAGGAGCCTCTGCAACTCACTGTCCGGTGATGGGCAGTGTTGTATGTACCTAGAGAACGCTGCTTGGGGGCCGGCTGTGCATTGGAGAAGGCTTAGGGGCACAATAGATCTTTCAGGACGCGTTGCAATAATCCCTTAATCTAATCTAGTTTTATGAAGCCCCTTTATTGATTTTTATAATAAAAATGTGAAATAAATTTAAGACTTTGATAAGTATATTTTGATTTAACACAATCTCTATATTATTGAACGTCTTTCGTACTTACAGTGAATTGAATAATATAGCACCCGAATAACAGGGAAATTCTATTTTTACTGATCAGCTATCATTATTTTAAGTTTTGCCCAAACATGGTTCTTTCTTTTACCAATGTGACCTAGATAACCTCAAAATGTTTACAAAAAGTCGTATGAGGGATTGTTTTTAATGCAATTTTTATTGGATATTACTAAAGCAACAGTTAATTAGGATCAACATACAAAGAAAATTAGTACACAAAAAAAGTGGATTAAAAACGAAAATACAATGAGGGTCAAGGATTTATGGCGGCACATCATTTAACTAGGAAGCTTCATGTCCTTTAGGATATTATCTTGATACACTATATTATTTGTTGTGCCTATATTATTGTGTATACGATATTTTCAACAGAGATAAAAAGAGTAAGGGGTTCCTCAATAAAGATTTACTTGAGATAAACTGAAGAAGGAAGGTCGTTTATAAATTTGTGGTTAAGCATATCCTATGTTTTAAGTTAAAATTATATGTTGCAATTCTATATAACAAACTAATAACGCAATCCATAATTCATACAACTGATTATAATTAAACTTTTTTGTTTTGTTTTCTTTTTTGTTTTGTTTTGTAAACATAAATTTTAAGGCCTAGATTATTGCAAGGCCAGACAGAGATTGTTCACTAAAATCTATTGTTTTTTTGTTGTTTTTTTTTAAACATTTCTATTTTTTATATTTGCCTAAATTAATTTCATATTATATTCGATTTTAAATAATCTAATCGCCATATATATTTATACTTTCTCTTACTCCTAGTAAGAGGAAGTATTGTAATCGTGTCAAATTTGCGATATCGAGTTTTCACCGAAAATATCCATTTTGAGGTCCTCTGAGTCCAAAAAAGTGTTTTTTAGTAAAGGGACTGTGTGTATGTGTATGTGAACAGAATAGCTCGAAAATGAAAATCCGTAAGAAGTTGAAACTTGATATAACCATGGCATCTGAAGTGGGTCATCTGTCAAAATTCCTCAACCGGAAGTACCACCTTAATTGTTGGTATTTTTTATTTTTTTGCATTTTTCTCAAAAATGGCTCCAAGATTTTCTTTAAAATTGTTATATTAACTACACATACAAAGAGCTACAAATTTTATTTGAAATGTTTGTCTTAGAAAATTCATTTAAGAGCAGTTATAGAGGAGGGGTGGGGTTAGGTTTTCATCTAAAATGCTATTTAAGTTTATTAAATAATTCTATCATCTAAATAATGTTAATTAGAATTAAACATGTTGTTGAAATTCCGAGTTTCAAAGAAAACGGATAACCGGAAGTGCGTTTACATTACCACTTACCGAAATACTTTTTTTTTTTCAACTTTTCGCGAGTTCTCAAAAATAAATACTCGATGATTTTCTTGAAACTTCCGATATAAATAGCCTACACGATCTACAACTTTTATTTAACACATTTCTCAGGGAAAAATTCATTTAAGGGCGCTTTTGGAGGAAGGGTGGGGTTATATTTTTCTCAAAAGTGCTATCATAGTTGATTATACAATTCTATCATCCAAACAAAAATTAATTAGAAATAAATTGATGGCCAAAATTCCGAGTTTCAAGCAAATTAATAAACCGGAAGTGCACTTTTACTGAACAGTTTTTTTTTTTCGTTTTCGACGAATTTCATTAAATTTGGTATATAAACTATGAAATTTGTCAATTATAATTTTGAGAACTGGAGTAAGGGAAAGTTGTGTGAGTGTTTCACACCAGATTTTTTTTTTATTTATTTATTAAATACACATTAATGGCGTAATTCTTACATATCTATTAGCTGTTATTTTTTTATTATAACGTAGTTGTTACTAATCATATTCACTCATAATAAGCTTTATTACTAGGTATTATGATTAATTTTTTGAAATGAACTAGTTTTGCAATGTTTTAAAAGTGGTTAGAGAGAGACCTATTTGTTTCTATGTTATCATTTTTTATACACCTGTTTATACCTCTATGTGGACTGGGTGGACTGATTGGAAAAAAGTTCTATTCATAAGACTTTTTCTCTTATAGCAATTATTTAG
>JAAEAF010008848.1:0-41643 GCA_011037195.1 Triatoma infestans | reverse complement strand
TTTGAGAAAATCGCGAAAAAGTAAAAAAAATCCTTTAGTAAAGTGGTAAAGTAAACGCACTTCCGGTTATCCGATTTTTATCAAACTCGGAATTTCAACAACATATTCAATTCTAATTAACATTATTTAGATGGCAGAATTGTCTAATAAACTGAAATAGCACTTTAGATGAAAACCTAACCCAACCCCTCCCCCACAACTGCCCTTAAATGAATTTTCCCAGAGAAATGTTTCAAATAAAAGTGGTTGCCCTTTGTATGTGTAGTTGTTATGCCAAGTTTAAAGAAAATCGCAAAAAAGTAAAAAAACCAACAAGTAAAGTGGTACTTCCGGTTGTGGAATTTTGTCAGATGACCCACTGTCAGATGCCATTGTGATACCTAAACGGAATATCAAGTTTCAACTTTCTACGGTTTTTCGATTTTGAGCGATGCTGTTCACATACATACACGCACACAGACACACACCGACCATTTGCTAAAAACCACTTTTTTGGACTCAGGGGACCTCAAAACGGATATTTCCGGTGAAAACTCGATATCGAAAATTTGACACGATTACAATACTTCCTCTTACTAGGAGTAAGAGAAAGTAAAAAGCCAGATATAACTGACATTCAGTTAACATCATTGTTAGTATAATTTTTTATTTAAGGCGCTTCAACAACTATGGTCATTAGCGCCCGGATCGTTCTCAGTGCACTGCCGGCTTCCGGACAGTGAACTGTAGAGGCTCCTAGGAAGAAAAAATCTAAGTTAGCACTGGACTCGAACCCGGGACCTCCGCGTGGGAGTCCAACGCGCTAACCACTTAGCTAATCCCTCCCCTATGAGAACTCGATCTATTTTTGAGCACGACTAACTACTACTCTCTCTAAGTCTTGCTACTCTTAAAGTACACTACCTCAAGAGTGGTCAGTCTATATTTAGCAATACCTAAGCTCTTAATCTATAGAATTGATTTTCTACATGCAATAAAAAAAAATAATAATAATAATAATAATAATTATTTTTAGAATGTTATGCATTTTTCACTAACCAGCAAACGTTTGTTTATTACAGAAATACCTTAATATGAGTCACAAAAAACTAATAAAATTTACTTCCTTTAAAGAAAAGAAATCTGACAAGTATGAAAGGAATTCACTGCACCATTTCCTCGACCTTGATGATCTTGACTCACAGGATTTTAGCAAGCCTAGAGGTGGTGGTACACTTACAAAATCCGGCTTGAACTTCTTTCTTGACATTAATATTCCTTGCGTGTATCTTTTTTTGTGGCGCCGCTCTAATGCAAGCAAAGGCTGCCGCATTGTTCATCTTTATGATTGCTTATAGAGTATTATAATATTTTTAAATAAATAATTGCCTTGTTCATGCATTTATGATTTTTGCTTTGTGTACACTTAGATAAGATTTATAGTATTCTTTAAGATATTTAGTATTCAGTTTTCAAGCTGCATTATTTAAATTGTCTTACAAGCAAGCCATAAATCCTTCAAACATTCCAAAATATTTTATTTTATTATGGTTTTTTTGTTTAATTTTGAGAAAATGTTAATGTGGAAATATTCAAGTGAGGATTGTTATGAGAGTAACTTCACTATTTTTGGTTATTGATATATTTTCATAGATCAAGTCATTTCAACCTAAGGAGGTCAACATCAATCTAGTATATTAGTAATAATTTTGTGTGCTGCACCAATAAAACGCTTTATTTAACTTAAAGTATTTTACTTATCTTATTGCTTTACTTACGTGGCCCTCATTTAGGTGATTTCCACTTGTAGCGTCTCCACGGAATGTTCTGAGGCCGCCCGGGGGACATACATTAGCGGTTGAAAACCGCTTTTGAAGAGCATCAAACGATAGTCTGCCTTTTCAACATAAAGAATTACCCTAGAGCATATTCCATTATCTCGAGAGCAGATTCTATATCCCAATGGCCAGACAATGAAAGCAGTCTGTCGATATTTCTACAAAATAAGCATTTTGGTTAAGATGATGGAGTGGAAGACCGCTTAAAGAGCCATCCATTAGTAATATAACTATTCACCATTCTTTCCCGTCTTTAGGGGGAAATGACTTAATTAAGGGAACTAAAAATAGAAATAATTCCATATAATAATAAAATGATTGTGATGTGGACGATCTCTTCCCAGAGGACTTGGCTAAACTCACAAGGTTCTATCTTAAGTCCACATAATTCTTCTTCGACCGAACTTTCTATGAACAACAACAAGGGACCAGCATAGGTTCCTCGTTGCCGAGGCAACGGAAATGGTTAAAGACTTGTACATGGAAATGATTAAATCTGTGCAATAACAAAAGTATACCGAAAAATACTTAGTTAAGAAATAAGGCAATATCAGTAAACATATTGCTGTTGTTCTCTGTATTTTATAATTAGTAAAACCATACGATATTTTGAAACTAATGTGATGGCATATTACACACCTATTAATAGTTCCCAACCCAATCTACAAGATAATGCTATTGTCTGATACTAGACCACGCTAGACCAGTAAGGGGAACTCATATCTCAAGTTATCCCCACTTCAAGAGCTCATAACTCAAGGAGAAATCGACTGTTGAATAAACAGAATTCTATCACCAATCACAGCTCACATAACTATCTTGAGAATCCAATCACGAACCAGGTAGCTAAGATCACAAACAGACAATAACCATAGCTCTTGCCATGTCTCTCACTCATCTCCGCTGACGTTTGTTTTTCTCTGTTCTTCACCAATATTGCTAAATTAAGTCCTTAGTGTGTAAAATTAATACTTTATTTAATTACAGGATACTACATTTCTAGTTCAAGTCTCTAGTTTCTAGTGCCCTTCTGACAACCAAGAACTTATAAAGCTGTTGAATACTTCCTCTTACATCAATAAGAGAAAGTAGAAGACAAAGCCTAATTCAGGGAAGCCTTTGGTGAGATTCCATCACAAAGTATCTCACCAAAGGCTTCCCGGAATTAGGCTAATAATTAGAATAATAATAAGGAAATCAGTATTTATGAAGGTACTCTAAATGCTTAATAAGATAAAATAAATTAAATATAATATTTGTATCTGAATGAAACATTCAGTAGAAGTAAAGTAATGTGATGTAAGAATTTTTGCCCAGGCAATAGCCTAAAGACCAACTCGTGCCTGGTTAATTAAGGCCACTTATTTTAAATTAGAATGACATCAAATGGGCAAACAATTTTCCATGTATGTAATTTCAGCTTTCTAATTATTAGAATCATTGATATAGTTTAAGAGCATAAGAAATTATCATGTATAAAGTTGTTTATAATGATATAGATCCTAATTAAATATGCTAATACAAAAATATATACATTTATAATATCCATTTGTCTCATAAGAGTACTTACTTCACGTCATTATGTATCATCATGTTTATGTTTGATAATTAAAATTTATTAGCATAACTATCTACATATTTATGGTATGAAACGGACATTATTTCGCTTTTATCTACACTTACCGCTTCATGAAAACATAGAAACCGTGTAGGCATTTTTAATGAAAATATTTATTTCGAGGTTGCTAGAGTGGAAAAAATTGCTTTCAGAAAATAGCGCGCCCTTGATCTGTTGTGTTACATTTTGTAGCCTAGTTCGAAGAAAAAAAGAAATATGGCAGAAAGTTACGGAGTTGCTACAATCCTTCTCTGTGCTTTACCAACTCCCCTCCTTCTTTTCCATTCCCATGCGCTCTGTTTAAACATTGCCATTAATCTTCCTTCCAAATCCTCCTTGGTCTGCCTCTCTTTTTGGAGCAACTGGAAAACTTCCATTCTTGGATGTACGTACTAGTCTATAGAAAAAAAGGATGGAACATTGGTACGTATAGTATACCGGAATAAAACCCATATCAACCAGTATTTATATGAGAGCTCATACCACCATGCTGCCCAAAAGAAAGATTTATGATTTCTACATTGATCAAACGCGCTTGAGGATAGCTGAGCCGACCGAGACGTCCAAAGAAGAAAATCAACTTCGGCAAGTCCTGAAACTAAACAGCCTCCCCGTGTCAGGAATCCGGAAGAAGTAGAAGAAAAAAGAGAGAAAAGCCAAGTTGTTCTTCCACATGTGCAAGGAGTGTCAGAGCAAATTACAAATCTCCTGGCAAAGCATAATATAAGAACCATACACGGAACAGATATGAGAATGTCCCAAATAATTCCACTTCCACTTCAAGGATAAATTTCCACTACAAAAGTGTTGGGTCTGTATGATTCATCAGAGATGTTTTCCATGAAAGCCTGCTTCTTTTTGTGGTCATCGACCGGTTTCAGGCATCCTGATGATGGACGACCGACCGAAACCGATCGATGACCACAAAAAGAAGCAGGCTATCACGGAAAATATCTCTGATGCTTTCCATGCTCTGCGAAACCAACCACAACGTCTATATGATTCCTTGCAGCTGTGGAGAAAAATATATAGGGCAGACTAAAAGGTTAGTCACCCAGTAATGGGTTGTAGCGCCAAGGAGTAAGTAAGTAAGTAAGAGTAGGTTTTTGAAAACATTAATCTCAGACGAGTCCTCTTAAAGGCGCCTCAACATCTGTGGTCATTTGCGCCCGGAGCCTTCTCAGTGCACTGCCGGCCTCCGGACAGTGCTCTCCCGTAACAGGCAACACTGTCCATCACCGGACAGTGAGCTGTAGGGGCTCCTAGGAAGATAAAATCTAAGGGCAGCCGGCTGGATTTGAACCCGTGATCTCCGCGTTACTAGTCCAGCGCGCTACCACTGAGCTAATCCTCTTCAAAGGTACGTAAATGTTAAGTTTACTGAGTAAGTCAGGGCAATTAATAATATTATTATTTAGGGGTTTAAAAACAAATACGCAATCAATGTTGAATCTCCTATTGTCAAGAGGTTGTAAAGCCAGACTTTCCATACTAATATCATCATACGGTGCCACATGATAAATACCACTTTTGCTATATCAAATAAAACGGAGAAACCTTCTTTGAACAGCTTCAAGTTTGTCGACTAGATTTGATTGGTAAGGAGACCATACTAAAGAACCATATTCGAGCAAAGGCCGGACCATTAATTTAAATAAGTGTAACTAAAAGAACAGCTATGTTTGAAGTCTTTTCTGAAGGAATTCGCTAAACATTTCTTCACTAAAAACATTTCATTCGTTCTCTAGAGCACTTCAAAACATTTATAATAAACTTACATCACTATTGGTATTATTAATTTCTAAATTATGTATCTATTACTTTATATAAAAATCTTTTCATATATTGTTAAGACTATATTATACATGCTCGTAAAAATCAAGAAAATGATAATGTAAGATGAAAGCATATTATTAATGTCTGAGTCAACAATCAACGCCTTTATAAATAAAAATCAAAAAACCTTTCTATTAAATAATTTATGTCTTACCTTAAAGAAATACCGTTAGAGATTATGTAATCCGTAGACTTTAAATTGACAATTCTCTAGCCTGACTGTTAAATAGGTTAACTTTCTTGTTTTTTTATCAATTTATTAATATTATAATAATATTTTGTGATTAAAAATTTGATTTTACTATATTACTCGTATTTCATTACTTTTAAGTTTTCTTTATAAGATAATAAATGAATGTACCTTTCAAATGAAATCTTATTGTTTCTATGAATCAACATATCCGTTATAGGAGTGCTACCTCTAAGAAAGATTTTGTTTCTAAGAA
Source organism: Triatoma infestans (assembly GCA_011037195.1). NCBI lineage: Eukaryota > Metazoa > Arthropoda > Insecta > Hemiptera > Reduviidae > Triatoma > Triatoma infestans. Next base: position 35,926 of record JAAEAF010008848.1, on the reverse strand, counting down.
TAATTCTTAATAAAAGGAATGTTTAACTTTAACTATCATAAGAAATGAGTCATTTGTTATCTTACCTGCTTCAAGAAGTTTTCTTTCTTTGGTTAATTAACTTATTATTTAATTTAATATTAACAAACTTTACGAGCCAGGTAGCTTACTTATCTCTTTACAATAGTCATTAATTATAAAACAATTTCCTTTTTCTAATGTTAACATTTTGTTTCAAAATCTAAGCACATAATTAACAATTAGTTGTTTTTTTTCTCCTATCGTGTTAGATAACTAAAAGTGAAATTAGAGCGCTGATAACAAGGTGCCATTTACTAAACTAAAGTGTTATGCTTACGTGATAATGACTTCGATTACTGGTTATAACTTTGATTTTTGCTATATATTCTTATTATAAAATTTCGACAATAAGGGGTAGGACAATAAGAAGATCTCAAATTTTTTTCGATATAGATAACTTTTTAGATATAAATTCCACGACGTACTTCGTTCAATACTGAGTTGTCTAATAGAAGTAAATTACAGAAATAATTTCATACTTTGTGATTCCAGGTGAATCTTCTGAATGAACAAGATGACCACAGTATGCGAAGAAAATGGGATTTGGGATTCTGCGTCCCTGGTGGATTTCCAAACCAAATTAACGAGTAGAATTTAGAGCTCCAAGAAAAAAAAAAACAAATAGCAAAAGGTTAGGTAACATGATCAATATGAGAAAGTCATTAATCCTTATACAAAAAAATCTGGTGTGAAACACTTACACAACTTTCTCTTAATCCAAATTAATGCAATTTAATCAACAAAATTTTCTTAAAAATTGCAACGTTACAATGTAAGTTGGGCTGACCTTAAACATGGTGGTGGGAATCTCTGAGCGGACTAATGTGGAGCGCTCTATATTAAAACTAAGAAAGCTTATGCAAATTTAAATTTAAACTAATTGAGAGACCTACAATAATCCTCAAAAAATCAATTTTTACTTTCTCTTACTACTAGTAAGAGGAAGTATTGTAATCGTGTCAAATTTTTGATATCAAGTAACCGTTTTGAGCTCCCCTGAGTTCCAAAAAAGTGGTTTTTAGAAAATGGTCTGTGTGTGTGTGTGTGTGTGTGTGTGTGAGACTGTGTATGTATGTATGTGAACAGCATAGCTCAAAAACGAAAAACCGTAAAAAAGTTCAAACTTGATATTCCGTGTAGGTATCACCATGGGATCCGACAGTAGGTTATCTGTTAAAATTCCTCAACCGGAAGTACCACTTTACTAGTTGATATTCTTGGCCCCTCAATGGGTATCTGTTGCATGCAGTTATATGGGGAGTAGCTACCCCATGGGTTATCACAGCTCAGAACTCCATGCACTTGGCCAGAACAGTACACAATACACTTAAACAACGTACACTCTACTCTTTACAGACGGACAAACACAGTAACGCGTCCTGGGTTCGAAGCCAGTATGCTGCACTTAGATTTTCTCTTCCTAGGAGCCTCTACAACTCAATGTACGGTGATGAGCAATGTTGTCTGTTGCTAGAGAACACTGCTTGGAGGCCGGTAGTGCACTGAGAAGGCTCCGGGGGTGCACAATAGATCTTTCAGGTCGCAGTGCAATAATCTCCTGCAACAATCTACATCTACATCAGTTGTTTTTTTTTACTTTTGCGATTTTCTCAAAAATAGCTCTAACGATTTTCTTGAAACTTGAAACATCAACTGCACATACAAAGAGCTACAACTATTATTTGAAATATTTCTCCGGGAAAATTCATTTAAGGTACTGTTGGGGGAAAGATGGGGTTACGGCTTCCTCTAATGTGCTATTTCAGTTTATGACACAACTCTATCAACTAAATAATATTAATTAGAATTAAATCTATTGTTGAAATTCCGAGTTTGAAAAAAATTGGATGACTGGAAGTACGTTTTTACTAGGAAGTATTTTGTGTGTATCACACTCAAGAAAAAAAAAAACTTGCAAATAAGTGATAAATAGGTATTTATGTGTGTATATACTATGAGTGTTATATAATAGTATACTAAGTTTAAAACAAAATCATACATTAAAACAAAACTTTAAAACATTTGAATTAGAAATGTTTTAGGTTAAGTTTCTTTGTTTGTTTATTATTTACTTTTTAAATATTTCTTTGTTTCTATAAAAACAAGTTTCTTTTGTTTTGTTGAAGAGACTTCCTTTTGCTCTGTTCATTGACCTTAATAATATTTCAACATTTAAGTCAGTGTTTAATAATTTTTTTTTATGATAACTCCCATAATTCTATGTGCCCGCCAAATGAGTTCTTAATTTGCAGAAAGACAAATAGTAGGCGATAAATGTATAATTAATTTATAATATCAAACATCTTGATAAATTAAAATTAACTTCCAAAAGTAATTATTACTGTTTCAAAGAATTAATTCTCATTCACTTTTTAATTGCCATAATTGTCTAAGTTATACTCTTTTTATTGTAGAATAACCAGCTATTAGGGAGTTCGCCTACCTATCCTGCCCATTTCCGCCATTCCATTGTATGTCCTTCAATTATACCTATATATTACTTCGTGCATTTTTTTTTGTAGGTATGATTAATCAGTGTCAGGGATTCACTAATTCTGACAGTTTCATTTTATTTAATAATTTTTATTTAAATATCCAAAAATTGTAAAGTTTATTTGAGGAGGAAAATAGTGATATAGAAAAAGGAAAAAGGAAAGTATAATAAATTTGAATATCTACAAATCTGACGTGAAGTATTCACAAGACTTTACAATTATAATTGATTAATTTTCTATAAACATGCACTTTATTTGGGCTTATCTTATAAATAAGTAAAAGTGTCGGGGAGTATGCACGGCTAGACGAACGTAACGCAGTGCTTGTAGCAACCTCTCTAAACACATTCCCAGTGCAAAGTTTGTAACATAATTTAAATTTAAGTCTAACTACACGTTCCCTGAAACCCTACAATATTTTCCAGATAAATGTTCCACATAAAAGTCTTAGGGAAACATATTTGTTTCGTAAGCATTCAAAGTTTAAAGAAAATCGTTGGAGCTAATTTTGAAAACAATCTGGAAAATAAAACATTCAGTGCATTTCCGGCTGGTGGATTTTGCCCGAAACCTTTGTGGCAGATGCGGTTGCTGAACGGAATACCATGTTTCAGAATAAAGGATAATTTAAACTAGTGGCCTAGCCGGCCGCTGCCTTCAAGACAAGGCCGCGGCCAAACAAACGAAACTCTTTTCAATACAAGGGTCAATACTTTACATCAAAGCAAGCACCGATAAAGCTGGCCACTGACCTAAATCACTGGTCACCGAACTAACCAAGGTCGCACACTAGGAGAGATATCTTGGTGTGAGTGTTGCTTACACATCTGAAAGTGTGTGAGTAACACATCTGTATTAGTGTGTGAGTAACACTAATATAAACTTCGCCCCACTGGAAGAGGGGATTATTATACACGAGTACATCATTATACGAGCAGCAGTTCCGCGTCCCTATCCAGGTTTTACTTATACTTATTTTCATAATTGTGCATCTTAGTTTATTTATTTTAATCATCTTAAATTATTTGTTATTTTAACTTTAAATTATCTAAGTGTTTCATGTTAATAGTTACCACTTCTCACATTTAAATTACTGTAAAAATATAGTCTATTTTTATAAATTCAGTGTTGGTAATTCGAGCTCTAACTTCCAAAAATCTCCAAACTAACTTCCGCTCTCTTCAAGACATCTACTACATACCATAGGAATCACAATCAGCGATTCCACTACAGTCTCTAGTTTAGGCTAGACTAGAGTGGGAGAAACTGTTTAAATATAGCTGTGTCAGCCATAGAAGGAGAAGTCTACCGGACAGTCTTGCAGCAGAGTTCATACAGCGGTCACAACGTGTCATCAAACTTTCTCTTTACCTCTCACTACCATTTTATATATTTTAATGTAAAATTCAGGCAGTTTGTGCTATTATATAGTTTGCAGTACATAGTTTGTGCTACTTTTCTATTATATAGTTTGCAGTATATAGTTTGTGCTACTTTTCTATTACTTCTACTTTATTTATTTATCTAACCCAAATTCTCTCCTTATCAAACCTATTATACATACATATAACTACAGACCATTCATAAAAAAACATTTTGTTCGTTCTTAGGGGACCTCAAAACATATATTTCTGGTGAAAACTCAATTTCGAAATTTGACACGATCGTAATACTTCGTCTTACAGCAAACGTTAAAAAAAAAAAAAAAAAAAAAAAAAATGAAAAATATTTCAGGGAAAGTTCTAAGAACTCGAATTTAATTCGAGTTCGGGTTTAATCATTACGCTCATAAACGAGATTCGCTCAGTGGATTAGACAGCGTGCTTGAACAGAAAGCGGAAATAGCAGAAATAGCTATTTTACAAGAAAGCATTGCCGCAGGCAACTCTTTAATAAGAACATGATTCCAAGCTTTGCTCTATATGAAGAAAAATAAAGATTCACTTTAATAAGTGTTGACATGTTAATTATTTTCTGGGTGAAGAAATCAAATCCCTTATCTTAATTAATTTTTTTTTTTTTTTAAGGAAAAATAACACTTAATTAACAGCTAATCATAAATGATTATTTTTTTTCAATTGAATTTCAAATGGATATATATTCTTAAAGTGAGCTGCCCACTCTTCAAAAGTAATAGCAGGTTCGGAACTGACATTTTTATTGTTAGGAAACGCACTCACAGTATCCCAGAACAACCTACTATTTTTACAATCACCTATCTTTTCCTCAATAGAAGTACTATATTGCTTCTTTTTAGTTTTCACTAACTGCATATACTTCTTCTTTTCATTAGCAAAATTATTTTGTTTATTATGCCATGGTTTGTTAAACAATCTATTACTTTCCGAACGTTCATAGTATTATCGCCCATTATGATTTTACGTATTTTAGGATAGCGATAAATAAAACTTTAAAAAAATTAGTATATGAAACTACTGCCAGAACTAAGTAAACAAAATAAGAAATTTGATAAAAAAGAAAGCGCTGATAATGAATAAAATTATTATTATTTCGGTTGCAAGAAGGAAAGAACAAAAAACTTGGATTACGTAACTCCCATATATAGGAAAGGTAACAAGCGGCTTTGTTCAAATTACAAAGGATTATGTGTGAATAACACATGAATTATCATGAAAGTACCAGGCGGTATCCGTATAGGCAGACAGTAGATTCACATCTTGCAGTGACCATATCATAACCTAGGGCGTGGGTATGTGGCGTCACCATCGCCCACCCTTCGGGGTGCAATCAGCTTCTGGCTCTCCAGGTTGGGGAATCCCTCACCCCACCTAATCCAATCCTCATACTTTCTTCTAGCAGGGTTGCCTGTAAGTATCCTGGTTTCTGAACCCCTGTACTTGAGGCAATGGACAGGAATCATTAGATGAAATCTGTAGATCCATCGGGCGTGCGATCAGTCACGCTAGCTTGTTAGAGTTGAAAAACTGAACTACGGGCGCAAGCGTCAGTTTCCAAACCAATTGCTTGCAATTGAGGTTTGATTCGTAGTGGCCGTGTTTTAATCAATAACACCAATGACCGAGGTCATGAGTTGAACGGGAGGAGACTCGCAATATAAATTAAACCCCGGTGCCAGCCCTTAGCTGGAAGCGCATTTGCTGGGTGTGCGCGGTTCACCAGAGCCTGCTAGAGAGTGCCTTCTCTAGTTTCTGGTAGTGGAGTGTGACCACGTTGTGGGGTCACTCTGCGCGCCGGTTGAGCGTATCTTAACCTGCTCTTAAATGGGTCAAGCGGGTGGAGGGTGCTTCGGCACTTCTGTTATGGTATGGTTATGGTATTGCACTAAAAGTCCTTCCATGGCGGGGACATCCCCTTCTTGTTAAACGATCCCGTTGCTTGCAACGGAGGGACTGGTATGCCCTAAATGGGTAGGTACGGTCTAAAAACTCCCCGTCAGTACCAAGGGGAAAGGGGTTAAACGGGGAAGAATGATCATATCATAACCATGAGGCATCTTTTGAAGAAAACCGAAGCAAACGTAAGGATATACGTCTGGTATTTATAGTCATCGAAAAAGCCTATTAGAGTGTTTCCCAGTCAATCCTAGGGACTCCTTAAACGTAGCCCCTGTCACTGAGCCTCTAATGGACATTATAAAAGAAATATATCGAGAAATATGTACCAGGTGAAAGTTGGGAAAGGTTGTCAAGGGAATTTAAGATGTTCTTTAAGATGATGGGAATTTAAGATGCTGTTTATCCCTGTGCCCCCACACACTTTTTGAAATATTTTTGGACTTAACTCTGGGAGACTAATCAAGAAAGTGTTTAAGGATAGGAATTGAAATATGAGACGGGAAATTCCTTCTTATACTCTTACCACGTCATCGCGTAAGATAATGACGATGTCATGTATATGTGTGTAGAGGTTCAGATATATGAATAAGCAGTTTTGAGAAAACCAGCTTTTCTAATTATTATTCAAAACTGTCCCTTTTACTTAGAAACATGATCTTTAAAACAATATATACAGAATGAAATACATAACAATAAAAACAGAAATGAAATGATGATGAAAATAATCGTTAAGATAGTTAAATTTCTCTTTATATTAGTTGGAAGTAAGCTGGTTAGAGTACTGTATTGAAGAATGTACCAATTATAAAAGAGCTATAGATGTGTCGGCGGGTGATTGAAGTGTGTTCTCTTTTTGGTGAGCTGCCACTACTACTATACTAGTATGGCCTCTCTTTTAAAAATGACTAACTATATACAATACCATTTCTACATATACCTTTGAATCAATCTTACCATCACACCCATGTAAACAACCAAAAATATTTTTACAGTGCTGCCAATTATACCTTTTATTTACATAAAATAATTTTTCTTCGAATTTATAGCAAAGAACGAATTACTTCTCCAAACACATTAATTTAACGGATTTATGTCTAGCTTGAGGTGTTATCTACTTTAGAACATGAAGAATTACCTTATTCATCCATTCCTTATGCTGGTGCACATAACATGGTACAAGCACGTCTTTGTAATGTGATGCAAAAAAAACTTGTTTTATTCTTTGTGCGATGGCCTTGCATCTATACAATCCAACTTAACGTTTTTTTTTTGTATGCTATTTTAACACAAGAAGGTTCAGTAATATTTTTGAAATTAAATGTAAGTATTCGTTCTACAAAACAAGTATTCCTTATAAGCAATGGTAATTTTGTAGCATTGAGATAAATTCTACCTTCGATATTATTTGCATAATTTAGCGTTGCATTTGGATGCATATTTGTTTATGCTTAAACCTAATTTTCATCTTTCTAAAATGTTGCCAGCAAGTGCATAACCAAATATGGCAAAAGTCTCAATAAAAATTACTCATCAGGAGCACTGGAATTTGCTTAATGGAAGGGCTTTAGACTCATATTCGAAGGCCAGGGGTTCGAATCCAGGTAGTGGGTTGTCTTTAGATTTTTCTCTTCCTAAGAGTCCCTCTATAGCTCCACTGCCTGATAATGACCAGTATTGTCTGTAATGAGATAACATTGCTTAGAGGCAGTGAACTAGAAGACTCCGCCCAGCAATTAAAAAAAGCCTTCTCAATACTTCTATTTTCCCTTATTATAAGTGTAAACATTTTTTCGAACTTGTCGAAACACTATTCACCGCAATACATGTATTGTGGAGATTCCCTTCAAATTCATATACTGAGTATGAAAAAAAAATTATTTATAATAAATCGAGGAAGGTCAAACTGATATCCATTTAGTAAACACCGTGTGGTATCCGATATTTATATCTGCCTATCTGCCGGTTCCCTCCATTGAAACTTCCCTAGGGATGGAATGTCTAAGAAATACAGTTTCGTTAATAAATTTCTCTTCGAAGCTGAATACTAAAAGAGAGAGGAATAGTGGATCCGCTCTATCTAGTATAAGAGAGCATGCCATTAAATGGTATACGGATGGGTCTAAAACTCTCAAGGGAACTGGAGCCGGACTATCTAGACCAAGGATTAAATATTCAGAGCCTATGGATAAGTTTTCCAAAATCTTCCACGCGGAGTTTTACTCAATTGAAAGGATCGTCCAGTTTAACCTCGATAGGGATTACTGGAATCAGGAGATTGTGATCTTATCCGATAGCCAGGCTGCCACTAAAGCACTGAGTTCATCTATTATCAGTTCTAAAATGGTTTGGGGATGCCATGGCAACTTAATGACCTGGGCAGAAATAACAAGTTTACCCTATTTTTGATACCATGGCACATGGGCGTGGAAAAAAATGAGATGGCCGACAAGGAAAGGCGCTGCATCCCTCTTTTTGCGGTCAGAACCTTTTTGCGGAATCAGCGACTAGTCTGATAAGAAGGAGAAGGAAACAAAGAGAGCTCAACTCTGGAACACGCTCCCCTCCCAGGACTGAGGCAAGTCAAGATCTACTTTACAAAAGAACTGAAACATGCATCAGTCTAAGAAAACAAGCTCCGCATGCTTACGAGTTTCCTCACAGACATTGTAGACTCAGGGAATACCTGAAAAAAAGCTGGGCATAAAAGATGACAGCATGTGTAGATTCTGGGGGGGAGATGAAGGAAATTCCAATACATCTCTTTTCGGACTGTGATGCTACCATTCAAAGGAGATTCAATAGCCTGGGTAAGACTTTCCAGGCAGAGAAGGAGGCTATAGGTGGTGAGCAGCCTCCAGAAAATCGCGAAAAACTGTAAAGATCCATTCAGTAATGTCGCACCTCTGCTAGATGGATTATGCCCAAAAACTTCGTATCAGATGCGATTGTATTATTTCTAGACGAAATATCAAGTTTGAGCATCCTGCGACTTTTCTTTCTTGAGATATATTGTTCACACACACACACACACACACACACACACACACACACACACACAACATTCGCTAACAACCTTTTTCTCAAATTCAAGGAACCTTAAACCATGTATTTCCGGTGAAATTTCAATTTGGCAAATTTGGACGATCGTAATACTACTTCCTCTTACTATGAGTAAGAGAAATAAAATTAAATGATAAAAATGAATATTAAAATAAAAGAAATGATATTACATTGGTTTGATAATATTTTGTCACTTGCATTTTAAAACTTCGACTAATCCACTTATTTAGATAACAAACGAAACTCATGGCAATAAACAATATTTCCTGTGAGGTGATATTGCACATTTTAAAATTAAATTACAATTTTAAAATATTAAGAAATTATAAACATTTTAATGTTTGCATTCTTCTGTTTTCATAGAATAATGTGGGGATTAATACTAATTATCTGATATTGGAATATCTCATAGGTACGAAGAGGTTGTAAATATTTAAAACAAAAATTAACCATTATAATCTAGAGAAAATGTTTTGTTACTATAACAAATTGTAATTTGTAAAACAGTGTTATTATTTAACACTTCCTTGTCAAATTATTTTGCTACAGTCAACAATTAGCATGCTAATTCAGCAGTAACAATTAATGACAATTATTTCGTAACTTTGTCAATATTGCTTAAAAGTTAATTTCTATTATTTTGTGAATTATTAAATGCATTTTTGAACATAATTTAAAAAAGAAAATTTCATATTGTAACAGCAGTTTTTTTGCATTTATAATTAAAGCACAAACTTATTTTATTATTTACTTAGTAAGTTTTTTAAATTCCGTTAAGTGATAAGTAAATCAAAATCTCGATTTCTGTTTTATGTCCTATATTTTAGTGAGTGGCTACAGTTAAGTATGGAAGTGTGGTGTGAAATTTTAGTGATGTTGTTTTAATGAAGTCTTTCTTCTATAGTTTGACATTGAAGTTCTACAGATTTGAGTACAAAAGATGAGAATTTAATTGCAATGCATAAAGTTTTATTTTGAAGCGCTATAGTTTGTTAATGTTCGTTTTGTTAATTATTACCAGACGGGTAGGTGTATATGTAATGGTCTGAAAAGTGTTTTGTACATTAAGGTTGCATTCATGTTTTAATGATGTCTTTCTGTTTATGAGAGTGTATAATATTTTTTTAGTCTTATGAAACCTGTTGTAAATTTCTCATTCATGTAAGTAAAGTAAGTAAAGTTATGCCTATTTTTTCAGGCGGGCTTAACGTCCAACTACCAAATTAGGTGTCGTGGACGGTGGCGGAAGCACCTACTTTACTGTTAACATTTTTCATACCAATATAAAATTTAGCAGTTATACGCGGGACTCGAACTGGGGTCCTCCCACTTACAAGTCCATGCTCATAACCACTACACCAACACCCGCCCCCTCATTGATGTTATTTCCTTATAAACTTAGAAATGGAAAGAAAAAATCCCACTTACTTTACACTTTCTTAGTTTCAGTTTATAGGAGTTCAAGAGATTTGGATGTTTTACTATATTGTGTATGATAGCCTGTTTAGCTGCGTTATTGTGTGACAAAAATGTTTGTCTGAATTTCTGGATCAAAAATGTTTGTACGAAGCCAGTGAGCGTCCTTAGGTAGAGGCATGCCATAGCAGTAGGTGTTCAAAAGGATTGTAATAGTATCCGAAGAGAGGGATTTAAAGCACAAAGAGAGAGAGAGAGAGAGACAGGATCACTCTCTAGTCTGGCTTTACACTAAAATACATAAAATGGTAGTGAGAAGTGAAGAGAAAGGTTGATGACGCGTTGTAACTGCTGTATGAATTCTGCTTCAAGACTGCCGCTAGACCCCCTCCTTTAGCTTCAGCTGTATTTAAACAGTTTCTCCCACTCTAGTCTGGCCTAAATTAGAGAGTGATCCTGTCTCTCTCTCTGTCTGCTTTAAATCCCTCTCTTCGTATCCTATTACAAGGATGATAGCTCCTTGTGGTACGCCAGGACGGACTCTTCTTCGGCTGCTGAGAATAGACCCAATTTTTACTAGAAAGGATCTTTACTGAAGGAATAACACTTTAAAGTGCTATAGAAAGTGATATTTTGGGATGCCAGAGAATTTGAATTTTCATAAAACACCTTCAAGCTAGAATGCTGTCAAAAGCTGATGAGACATTTGTGTTTTTTCGAACGCCTGAAGTAAATAATATCTTACATAGAAAAATTAAAGTAAAGTTATTTAAGAATGTTATCAGTTACAATTCAATGAAGGAAGATTAATTTAACTTTTAAAAATTGCAAATATCAATATGAAATAATTTGAAGTGTTTATCTTTGTAAATTTGTTGATACTGTTTTTAGTATGATATAAAAGATAAGAATGGGAGATATATCTAGAAATGTACAAAGCAACACTGAATGTTAAAACATCATAAAATAATAATACTAAAGAAGTGCTGAGAAAAACTATGAATTATACATCAGAGTGTTCACTCTGTGTTCATGAAATTCAATGTACCTAGAAGTGGTTAGAGCAAGAAAGACACTTTGTGAATTAATAAGTGTTAGCAATTCGCTCCGGTTATTCCCTTCTTTGTTTCAAAAGTATTACCAATTGTTTTAAAGTTTGTTAAACATTTTAAACTAACTTAGGCTATATTTAGCTTTTATTTTATAGATTTTTTTTTATTCTATTTTATTTTTGGTGATTACTATAAACTATAAAATAAAAGAAATGTTATCACGTAATTACAGAATTATTTTTATACACAAGTGACAAAAAAAATAAAATCATCCTCACCATGTAATAATAATAATAAAGTAACATTATTCAACACTAACTAGCACAACATCTAGCGGCAATACGCGAAAACAAGATCTAAACAAATCCCAGATTCAGAGGATTTGAGGTTATACCAACGGAGCAGGTTATGGAGGGAGGTAGTATTTAATAGTGATAGGCAAAACGACTCCGCCATCGGATTCGTTGGATTTGAATCGGTTCCAGGATCGGAACCGACTCCATAAACTCGTTCCACGGTTCCTTTTCCTTCAGGGTTTTTATTAAATTTTTTGAGAGAATAAATACATAAGGTGTAATTAAAAATGTCCTTTAAGGACGGAAACTCCAGCGGGCATAGTCTCACTTAGGGACTACCCGAGCTTCTCCTAAGTATGGAATTATAAGGTAATTCCTCATTATTTCAACTCATTTTTTCAACTACCATTGTAGTGTGTAGTAAAAAAAGCTGGTCCCGGCTCTCATGTTAGAAACAGATTTTGTATGTTAAAAGAAAAATAATCTTTTAAATATTAAAATATTTATATAATTAATTATACCAAAAAGTAATCATGCACTTGTGCATTCAATTTAAAATTTAATCATTTATTGATTGAATTAATTTTTTAATCTAATTTAATCAATTCAATTTTGAATTGTTTAATTTTTAGTTGTGGAAAACTGATCTGTTGATTAAAAATTTAATTTTTAGTTACAACTAAACCAAATTTTACTATTGAATTAATAAGTAAAGTTTGGGCGATTAAATTTTTAATTTTAGTTATGACCAATGATAGTTTTTTTAAATTTGATTTCTTATTTGATCGTTTGTAACTTAACACTGGCTCCAGCTCGAACTCTGACCAGTAACTGAAATCTGAAAACTGATTAATATTTTTAGTCTCCTCCACCTTCCATACCCACTTCTCATGCCCTTTAGAAATATTTTTTTCATGAAATGAAACTTCATGTATCTCATTCATTTGTTATATATTTTTTTAGAGTGATTGTAACTTTTTTTTATTATTTTTCTGATTAACATTTCAAATAAACCTTGTAGAATATTTAAAAAATAAAATATATAAACGTAGAGAGCGATCTGGTGTTAGTAAAGTGAAGATGGATTCAGTTACAGGCACCATTGCCTTTGGAACGAGTTCGTGGAGTCGGTTCCATTTCAAGCGTTTCTATTGGCTAGATTCAGTGATTTGATTTATTCGTTCACTCCGGAACCAAATAATCTGAATCAACTCCGGTTTCGGGTCCAGACGGTTCCAGGGATTCAACCAATGAGAGTGCCCAGACTGGAGTCAGATTCAGAAAGTCGTTCCAAGTTCACTGCTGCCTGTAACTGAATCTATCTTCCCTTTTCTAACACCAGATAGCTCTCTATATGTATATATTTAGAAAAAATATTATTAAGTTGAATATAATTTTTTGTCGAAATATAATTTATGCTTCTATGCAATGGAAATAATTCAGTATTAGTGTATACTTATTCAATCTATGAAATATTAACCGTAAAAAATTATACTAGGAATTCACTTCCACCGCCCAACCATCTGTACTTTAAGCTCACCAGGATTGTTAGTATGGTTTGAGGTTACAAAATATTAAGTTAGAATCCTGTCACTGGTTAGTTGGCCACAACTCAGTTTAATACTTAATTTTCGTGCTATACCTGCCTTAATTTAATTTTAAATAATAAAAATTTCATTTAATTTTGCTGGAATCAGTTTATTTAAAAATAGGGATTTGAATCAACTCGTTCCGCTACTGGATTCGTTCCAGTGAACCGACTCCGCTCGAACTGTCCCATCACTAGTATTTAAAGATTGATATACCTTTTCATGTCTGGTATTTTATCCGTCGTAGCATACATGTTGGTTTTGTTCCTGAATAGTTTCGGATTTTCATCCATCGTCAGAGCAAATTCATCAAGTTCGTGTAGAGAGTTAACTTCAACGAAATGTTTCTGTTAGACTCACACTTGTTGGTTTATATATATATGGGAAGATTATAAGGTTATGTTTACTATTTGTGTGTGTTTCATGACAAAGTAAAATTATTAATAAATTATGGATTAATGGATTAGAAAACAGAGTATAATAAACTGCATGTTTTGAAGAATACTTTATAACTAAATTTCAATAGGGTTGTTAAGCATGCTCAGAGTTTTATCAAGTCATTTTTATTAGTGGGGGCGATAAGTTCTTTCAGGAGTAACTGTACTAATAAGAATAGATAAACTTTAAAGGAAGGCAATGCAAAGTTTATGGGCAATTAAAACTTTGTACAAGAAATAAATAAGTGTGTAATACAAGAAAATATATAAGTAAATTGATATGGAAGAAGGTTGGCAGCAAATTGGAAGTGATTTTTTTTTTTTTTTTAAAGCAGTTTCCTCAATACTGTCCTCAGTTACCTCGAATATGTCCTTAAGTTTTTCCTTCCAACTCTCTCTTTCGACTGCATCCTCTGCGGGAAGTCCATTTCTACTGAGAGATTCCATCAGGGGATCCAACCAAGTTTTCCTGGGCTGTTCTTTCTTTCTCCTGCGGTCCACTTCCCATTCCATCATCTGCCTCGCTACCCCTTGACCCTCCATCGTAAATACATGTCCAAACCAGCACAACCTTCTCTCCTCTACCCGCACAGAACAATGTGCTTCACATGCATTATTTCCCTTATTTCTTTATTCCTTCTCCTTTCCAATTTCGAAACTCTAGCAGATCTCCTCCAAAAATCCATCTCAGTTGCGCCCGTAAACTTCAGTTAGGGTCCATGTCTCTGCTCCATATATATCAATATACTTTTCACAATTCCATTGTAAATTAATTTTTTCTTATGATTCAGAATATTGCTACTCCACAAAATCGAATTCAGCATTCCAATAGCTCTCTTTGCACTGCTGATTCTTCGGTGTATTTCTTTATTTGAGGAGCCATTTCTTTCAATAATCGACCCTAAATACTTAAAAAAAATCCACGCCCCTCATTATTTCTCCGTTCACCAAGAGGTCCCCATGATCATTTGTTGTAGACAGGTATTCAGATTTCTTGAAATTGACCTCCAAATCCCAATCACTATACGCCCGCACCGCTTTTCTGGCCATATATTCTGTATCGTCCTGGTCCTGTGCGATTACTACTTTGGTCATCTGCAAACAGTAAATGTGCAGATGAACATTCTCCGCGATAGGCACACCCCCATTGGCTTGCATTTCCTATCCCTTGCAATGCAACTTGTAAAATATACCTTAAAAAGTGTAGGGGCTACATTGGACAGCCTTGCAATAGCCCTTTACGAAAATGATATTAAAATTAATAATAAAGGAAATCAAATGTATGCGTTATTATTTATCATGCTTATTTTTAAATGATATTAATTTATGTTTATATTACATTAAGAATATGTTAAGAGAGATATGATGGCATTTGTAAAGAGGTATTTGTAATAGAGCACGGTAGGAGATTTTAAAAATATATCACGCAAATAATCTGTATTTTAATTCGGGGAAAGAAGGAAATTTGGTGCCACAGGCCTTGGTTAGAATAATACCTTTTCATATATTTACTAACTGCTGTTAGAGTAAATATTGTAATCGTGTCAAATTTTCGAAATCGAGTTATCACCAGAAATATACGCTTTGAGGCCCTCTGAGTCCGAAAATATTTTTAGAAATTGGTCTGTGTGTGGTCAGCATAACTCAAAAAGTAAAAATCACAAAAAGTTCAAACTTATTTATAAACTTATTAGTTTAAGTGCTAGCATGGGACCTGGACAATAAGATTTTGAATAAAATCTGTCAACCGGAAGTAACATAGGTTACATTATTTGTTTGCGATTTTCTCAAAATGGCTGTAATGATTTTCTTCAAACTATGTATATTATAACGACACATTGTATAACGAGTTATAACTTTTATTTCATTTCTCCGGCCAAATTCATTTAAGCAGACATTTGTTGGAAGGATGGGATTATGTTTTCCTCTAAAGTGCTATTTTATAGTTTTATTACCTTAATAAATATTAATTAGAATTAAATATGTCTTAAAAATTCTGAGTTTGAAGAAAATCGATTGACCGGAAGTTCATCACTTTATTGACTGAATTTTTGTAGTTTTTTTGTAATTTTCTCGAAAACTACCCGACCGATTTTCTTTAAACTTGGAATTGTTAACTACAAACACAAAGCGCTTCAACTTTTAATTGAAACATTTCTATCATTTACATAATATTAATTACAAGGAAATGTGAAATCAAAATTTCGAATTGAAACAAATCAGTTCCCCGAAAGTGCGAATTAAATGAACAGGTTTTTTTCCCCCAGTTTTTTGTGATTTTCATCATAAAAATCGCCGACGGTTTTAACAAACAAAGTTTAAGATTATAAATGTGATGAAAAAATTTCCTATTTCAGTAAAATGCAGTCAGAGAAAATCATGTTATTATATCACGCCAGATTTTTATTTATATTCACACATAAATTAGTAGCCACTTTAATACGGATGCAGGAAAAAAAAAAAAAAATCAAAATTTAATATGCGAGATAGGTATTTTTACATTCTTGTCATTTTTAAAGTGACTGCACCAAACACGTGAACTTGAGTGTAAAAAAAAAACCATTATTTAACTCCCTATTTGATCAATAATTTGTTTTATATTAAAGTTATAATTATAAATAATAATTAAGTCTGGCCCTGTTAATGAAACAAGCAATAGACAGAGGCAAAAAAAAAAAAAAGAGGTTAACTTTAAAAAAAGTTTATTTTTTTGATATTTCTAGCCTTTGGTGTCTTTCTTCAGGAACTAGATGAAAAAAGCAAGAAGATTATAAGTAAGTAGTGGGTAGTAAGTCATGTGTAAAGATGTTAAACAAAGGGCTGTATTACAGAATAGAGAAATTGAAAAAAGACAAAGACCATAATACAAAATTTAAAAATGGAAAAAAAAAAAATTGATAGGAAAATGAAAATTAAAAAGAGATGATATCTTGAGAGGTGGGCGAGTTAGATGTTAGAAGGACTAATGCCACCTTTGTTTTATCTTTACTCTTAGTTATTTCCCTCTTCTACGAGGGAAGGGATTAGCTCAGTGGTAGCGCGCTAGACTAGCAATGCGGTGGTCCCGGGTTCGAGTCCAGCTGCTAACCTTAGATTTTTTTTCTTCCTAGGAACCTCTTACAGCTCACTGTCCGGTTATGGACAGTGTTGTCTGTAATGAGAGAACACTATCCGGAGGCCAACAGTGCACTGAGAAGGCTCCGAACTTTGGGGTAGCTATATGGGCCCAGAAGGGCCTTTGGATTGCATAGGGCTTGGTCCCCTCCCCACAGACAATAATAATAAAAAAAAATTCTTCCCTCTACTTATTATTTTGTATTCATGAAGTTCCTGAAGAAGAACACCAAAAGTATCCGAGAAAGGGAAAAAATAATTTTTTTTTTATGGTAGAAAAGTATTTTTCTCTGGCCCTAGCCAACCGTCATTTTGCTTGTTTTGTTAAATATAATTGTTAACATAGATATTTCCTTAACTTACAAACACTAATTTAGTAACTAACAACTACACCATTGAGGCCTTAAAATTGTACAGGTATAAAATTATTGTTATAATTACTTGACCTAAATGGATAATATCTACCGGATATTTAGAAAGGTAGTAAAATATTGTTCTGGGTTTTCCATAACGGTACAAAAGATTTCTAATATTTTAGGTTTGTAAAAATGAGTTTACAATCTCAGTTGTAATATTTTAGTAAGTTAGATATAATTCAAGGAAAAAATCTCTCTTAATTTTATGGAGATAATTGTCTGACGCATTTAACGCACTAACGAGTAAATTATTAGTAATGAAATTTAGGAAAAGTATGCGGTAAAAACAAACTCATATAAATTATTTTCATTTATTTAAAAAAAAGCATGTGCATTTCAGTTACATAAGTATTTATAATTCTAATTTAACTGTTCATCTCTTAGTTTGAATTAACTAAATACAATTAAGTTAGCAAATAAATAACTTTGATTTTTCATTTATTACTTATTAATTATTATCTTATTAATGGTTTTTTATAACATTCTTTATGATTTTCAAAGTTTGGCCACGTGGTTTCAATTTGAATTTTTAATGACAAGTATTTTTTAGGTATCATCTATTATTTAAATTTTGTAATTAAAACTGTAACTTTGGGAGTCCACTAGCTAGAGGCCATTGTGGTAGACTCGAAATCAGCCGATGACCCAAGAAGAAGCAGGCTATCACGGAAAATGTCCCTGATTCTCTTACTGTAGTTTAGAAAATTTTATTTGACAAATTTAACAGTTAGTATACCAAATGAAATTCGTCGATGTTTTTATGGAGAAAATGAAAAAAAAAACTGTGCCATAAAAAATGCACTTCCGCTTTACTAATTTTCTTGAACCTCGGAAAATTGGTAACATTTTTAATTCTAATAATATTATTTTTGACGATAGAATTGTGAAATTGGAACTGAAATAGCACTTCAGAGGAAAATCTGTTCCCTCCCCTCGCCACTCCAAAAATTGAATTATCCCGGAGAATTTTTTTTTCAAATAAAAGTTGTAGCTCTTTATATATGCAGTTGATATATATATGGTGACCAGAGTTATATGCTCCACCCACTTTTTTTTTTAACGGCGGGAAATTTCGAAAAAATAGAAAACACGTATTTAATCATTTTTAGTCTAGTTTATTTTCAGTGATTGAACCATTTTTTTATACCCCAATATCCCGAGATACAGCATCCAACTTTTTTTTTCAAATGGAACATTATATTTTTTTTTGCATATTTTTATAGTAATTGAGCCTCTAAAAAAAAAAAAAAAAAAAAATTTAAAATCGGTTAGGTTTTTCAAAAGTTATGGCAATTTAAAATATGAAAAACAAATTTCAGTTTAATGTCAAAATTACCTTATTTTTCTTTAAGAAGCTCTTCAAACTGGGCACCATCAACGGATAGGCAAGCCAAAGCTCTGGACTCCCACGCTCTGTTTGTAACAGCACTTAGGTGGCAAAGTCAACATCTAGGCAGGCTAGAGTTATTCGACGTTCCATATCTTCGACTGAAGTCATGGGATTAAGGTTACTGTACACTTTATTTTTTAGATATCCCCACAAAAAATGCACAATTTTATGGGCTGATGAATCAAAGTTTACCCACAATGGCCTTCTTAATCGTTGGAACTTTAGAATATGGGCAGAAGAAAATCCACAAGTTACCTTCGCCACACGCCATCAGGTTATTTTTTCTACAAACGTTTGGTGTGGAGTTTGAGGAAACCAACTAATCGCCCATACTTCTACAGAGGGAACTTAACTGGTGAAAGGTATCTAACTTTTTTTAAGAGACATTTTGCCAGTTTTGCTTGAAGATGTTCCTCTAAAACGTCGGTTAGATATGTATTTTCAACAAGATGGTTGCCCGGCACATAATGCGAGAGTTGTTCGACGTTACCTGGACAGAAATTTCCACGAAAAGTGGTTAGAACTCATGGTCCGATCCAATGGCCACCTCGACCTCCGGACTTAACCCCAATGGACTATTTTTTGTGGGGATATCTAAAAAATAAAGTGTACAGTAACCTTAATCCCGTGGCTTCAGTCGAAGATATGGAACGTCGAATAACTCTAGCCTGCCTAGATGTTGACTTTGCCACCTAAGTGCTGCTACAAACAGAGCGTGGGAGTCCAGAGCTTTGGCTTGCCTATCCGTTGATGGTGCCCAGTTTGAAGAGCTTCTTTAAAGAAAAAATAGGTAATTTTGACATTAAACTGAAATTTGTTTTTCATATTTTAAATTACCATAACTTTTGAAAAACCTAACCGATTTTAAATTTTGTTTTTTTATTTTTTTAGAGGCTCAATTACTATAAAAATATGCAAAAAAAATATAATGTTCCATTTGAAAAAAAAAAGTTGGATGCTGTATCTCGGGATATTGGGGTATAAAAAAATGGATCAATCACTGAAAATAAACTAGACTAAAAATGATTAAATACGTGTTTTCTATTTTTTCGAAATTTCCCGCCGTTTAAAAAAAAAGTGGGTGGAGCATATAACTCTGGTCACCCTATATAATGTTTAAAGAAAATTGTTGGTGCCATTTTTGAGAAAATCACAAAAAACTGAAAAAAAAAAAACAATTAAAAAGTAAAGTGGCACATCCGTTTGAACGATACTTACAAAAAAACTTATTTTCAGGCCTCATGCGATGATATTTTAACGAAATATAAAGTTTGGATATTCTTCGATTTTTGTTTTGTTTTTGAGATATGCTATCACATACATACACACACACCAAGACCAATTGCTAAAAACCATTTTTTTGACTCAGAGGACCTCAAAACGGATATTTCTGGTGAAAACTCGATATCAAAAATTTAACACGATTATAATACTTCCTCTTACTAAGAATAAGAGAAAGTAAAAATAAGTAAATACGACAAGAATAATTAATAAGTAATAAATGAAAAATCTAGTTATTTATTTGTTGACCTAGTTGTATTTAGTTAATTCAAACTAAGAGATGAGCAATTAAATTAGAATTATAAATACTTATGTAACTGAAATGCACTTGCTTTTTAAATAATAGATGATACCTAAAAAATACTGGTCATTAAAAATACAAATTGAAACCACGTGGCCAAACTTTGAAAATCATAAAGAATGTTATAAAAAAAACAGTTGTGTGAGTGTTTCACACCAGATTTTTTTTTTTTTTTTTCCTTTTGAACTTAATTTATTGTAATTCAGTTATTGCAGTAACTTCCTTTCTTGGGTATAAAGAAAGTTAAAATAATATGCTAGCTTATAATATTATTCCTTATAATATATAATATATCTTATCTTATAACACAACTCAGACAGAGGCTTTACCATAATGGGCTTTTGTAAAGTTTGTATTTTTCATTGTTTATACAATGACCTACAGATAAAGGCAACCTTCCTAACTCTTGTGCTTGAACTATCAGGAGAATAAGGCTAGAATATTTATTTTAAAACTTCTTTGGTACGTCAGGTTTTTATATGCTTTCGTAGAGATCAGTTTTTCATTATTGTTTAATTGATGAAGTTATTCTATTGTACGGTTCATTTCTTTATAAGAACTACCCAAATTTTGACAGAATATTTTGTTATATATACTAATTTCTCTTATTCTCTAGTGGAAGTATTGCTTGCGATCGTGTCAAATTTTTGATATGGTGTTTTCAACGGATATAAATGTTTTGAGGTCATCTGAATCCGAAAAAGTGCTTTTTAGAAATTCGTATGTGTGTGTGTGTGTGGTCAGCATAACTCAAAAACGGAAAATCGTAGAAAGTTCCAACTTGATATTTTGTTTAATTTGCTAGCATGGGACGTGGACAATAAGGTTTTCGATCAACCGGAAGTACACACTTTACTGAATAATTTCTCACTTTTTTTTTGCGAAATGGAAAAATACATATCCGCACAATTTATTGTTTTATAATGTGTTAAAATTTTGTAATAAATTGTGTGGCTGTGTGTTTTGGAGATTTTCTATTTATTAGTTTCTTATTAAATTGTTCAGGGTCAATAATCACGTTATTATTGTTATTTATGCCTTCAAAAAAACAATATATTTTTCGAGACGTTGGCAAAATTGTATAGTTGCTTAATTTTCTAAGACAGTATCTCATTATTCTCTTATTAAGGCTAATCATATTGAGAACGGTCAAGACAAAAACAGGCCGGTTGCACTAAGAAGGCTCCATGCTTCAATGAGCATAGATATTGACGCGTCTTAATTTAAAAAAAAAAAAGAGAAGAAATTGTGCGAATAAATATTGCAATTATAAATATTTATGTAATTAAAATGCACATGTTTAAGTGCATAGGGTTAGAGATGACGCACATAGAGATGCTAGGAGAGATGACGCAAATTTCAAAGTTATGCCCTGTATTAAAAAAATATAGGAGATATATTAAAGAGGTAATGCTTATAAAACATATGTCAACTACTATTATCTAACAAAAAAAATGTTATTTTCAAAATAAAGACATTCTTATTTATTCCTGAAACAAAATACAAATACATTATATTTGGCCGTCTCTCCTACTATGGTAGGATAGATGACGCTAGATAAGACACCTCTCCTCTGTCAAGGTAACATGGCTGATCGACATGAAACTTGGTAAACACTGGGTCTATGAGTCCAACTTTAACGACAGCAGGAAATCTTTCATTTCAATTGCAATTAATATAGTATATATAAAAGAAAAAAAAAAATTCCTAAGCGTTATGAAAATTCAGGTATTCACCAGATATAGCTGATGCGTATAATTGTTCATAGAACACAGAAGAACACACCAAATAACTGAAGAATTTTGCAATACATTAGCTTCTCATCTCTTTACTCCTGGACTAACTTCCATGACGCCACGTGGTCGCAAACAAGAGAAGCAAAGTCTGCATCTTCTCTCGTACCCCCGTCATCTCTCCTAACTTTACCCTACATGAAATTACTGTGTGCGCGTTTTTCTAGTATGCATTACTAATAATTTCCTTGATAGTGCGTTAAATGCGTCAAACATTATCTACCCAAAACTTCGAGAGAGAGAGATAGAGAGACAATTATATCTAACCTGTTTGAACATGATTTTTAACTAGCATTTTAAAATCATTTTTCCTTTTTAAAACTTATACAATTCAAACTATCCTTAAATATAAAACTCTTTTGTAACTTTATGGAAAAACCAGAACAATCTTTTATACTACCTTTCTAATATTGTTAAATAGCAGTCATTTAGGTCAAGTAAATATAACAGTAATTGTATACCTGTACATTGTTGCACCTGCACTATAATGGTAAAATATTAGTTGTTGAAATTAGTTTTTGTATGTTAAGGAAATATAATATGGGCGTAGCCAAGATCTTATGATGACGCGGGGCAATATATGCACTATCAAATTGGTTAATGGTTCATACATTTATTTATAATGGAATAAATATTCTATATTTTCAAAACTGGAACAACTAAATTGTTAATTAAAAAAAATTTTTTTTTTTTTATTGAATATTTATAACTGTTCCAGAAGGAACAACAAGGAAATATGATGTATGAACAAATATACAAATGACGTGATAGTTGTGAATGATGGTCATCCAGTAATGACCATCACTAGTCGACCCAGCGGCGCCTCAGCCGTTTTTGACAATTAAGTGTCGTTGAAGATAAATTTGCGGTTTAGGGATATGATAAGAGTTTTTTAATGGAAGTTATTGTAACGAGTTTTGGCAAGTTTAGAAATGAAATGGAATTTTTGAGGTCATTGTGGATAGTTAGGATTACTGACAAAAAAAAAAATGATGCGATTACGGATATGGCGGAGAATCTTAGATTGTATGGTCTATATTAAGTTAATGTTAGATGGTTTTTGTGGTTCCATAAATTTCGACCCCATAAATCAATATGGGAGCGAAAAAAGATAAATACAGTCGTCTTTTATTGGAGAGTGTTAGTTTTGAGCGTTGGTCAAGTACTCTTTTTAGGAACTTGTATCTATTATTCAATTCAATACGTTTAAATCTAGTATGGGGATTCCATGTAAGTTGCTTTTCCAGGTACAGTCCAAGATAGCACACATGGTCTGCTGAGGGAAAAAAAGAAGAAAAAAAAACAACTTAAAAAGGAACTAAACTTTAATGAATTAAAAAAAAAAATTCACTTCTTTGTCCCTGCCAAACAAAGTTTGTATTGCAAAATGTTTATAACTTCATTGAAATCATTTTCTATTTCGGACCAAATAAAAGATACGTGCAATCGAGATGCGTACAACACTATTGATTATCACATCCCAATTGATTTAGACAAAACAAAAAAATGTTTCATCTATATTCATTTTCCATCTGGTATTTTATACGTCACTAGCATGCATTTTTCTCTTTTTCCTGACCGACTTCGAATTTTCATCCATCGTCACGGTAAATTTATTAAGTTCGAATACAGAGTTCACTTCAATGCATTAGTTTCTGTTACATACTACACTTGCGCACAGCGCCCGCTTTAGGGACGGCCAACCCGGACATTTGTCCGGGACGCCATTTTGGCTTTAAGTATGAGAAAAATATTGATGGGTTAACATGCATATACTTCTCTGAACAGAATAGTATTAGCATGTGAACAAAGCGCTGCTTCAGCTTGTGTTTGAACATACATAAACTTGCTTAAAAATATATATATATCCTTAAGGGGCGGCAATTGGTCTTTTTGTCCGGGGCGACGTAACCACTAGGGCAGGCGCTGTTGATAACAACTTGCACTTATATAATAAATAGCATGTTTTAAAGAATACTTTATAATTAAATTTTAATAGTGGTGTTAAGTATTTTCAGTGTTTAATCAGTGTTTATTAGGGGGTGGGTGGGGAGGAGATAAGAAAAGATGTTATCCAGCATTGTATTGTGTTATCCACATATTCAACATTTATTTTACCTCCTTTGGACTTCAAGAACCCCAGCAAAATCGGTTAATAATCCTATAATTAACGGTTTCAAAAATCATCAAAATTAAGAACTATTGAATAATATTGGATGATAAATATAAAAAGTGCAAGGGAAGGGATTAGCTCAGTGGTAGCGCGCTGGACTAGCAACGCGGAGATCACGGGTTCGAATCCAGCGTGCTGCCCTTAGATTTTCTCTTCCTAGGAGCCCCTACAGTCCGGTGATGGACAGTGTTGTCTGTAACGGGAGAACACTGTCCGGAGGCCGGCGTGCACTGAGAAGGCTCCGGGCTCAAATAACACAGATGTTGAGACGCCATAAATTAAAAAAAAAAAAAAAAAAAATATATATATATAAAAAGATCAGAGACATTTTCCGTGGTAGCCTGCTTCATTTCCGTGGTCATCGAGCAGTTTCGGACGTTCGCCCATCTTCAGGATGCGTTTTTTCAGACAATGTGATAACACAGACTTGCACTCGGTGTATACGGCTGAGTCAGTGTATAAACTGAATTTGCTCTGTGCAAGTCTGTGTTACCACACTGTCTGACAAACCCATCCTGAAGATGGGCGAACGCCCGAAACCGGTCGATGACCACAAAATGTAGCAGGCTACCACAAAAAATGTCTCTGATGCTTTCCAGCTCTGCGGAACCAACCACCACCACAACAATATAAAAAGACACGTTTTAGGCAGAAATGCGGAAATCTTAACTAAGAGATCTGTCTATTTCTCAAATATATCTGATAACTTATTATAAACAAAATAGGAATAATATTATTTTATTATTTTTTTTAATCATCCAACTTAGTATCAATAAAAATTTCAACAATCGATAATCGGATTTCTGATAAACTGATTATTTCTACTTTTCGTTAAATATTTTAATTTTCTATTATTAAAAAACTTAGATATTATTAATACTTCCCAGTTCTACGAGGACAACGGGCCTTACATGTCCGCCCATGGAAGTTTGTTAACAAATATCAGGAATATAAAACAAAGAAATCTGTGAAATCTATATTTTTTTATATACTTAATGGGCTTTTCTCATGGATCGGCCGCCACTGGCTTTACAGAAAGAATGACGTTAGGCTTTCCTCTAAAGTGCCATTTGAAAATATTATACGATTCAATTGTCTTAAGAATTTAATATGTTGCAAAATTCCGAGTTTATAAACATCAGTTTACCAGAAGTACGACTGTTATGGCTAATTTTATTTCGGATGCATATCTGCATATTTTCCAGTTATAGGTATATGGAATTTGTAACTGATTAGTACCTATATAAAAAAATCAATCAATTATAGTCAGAGAAAAATTGTATGAGTGTTTCACATCAGACTTTTATTGTCCATATATATATTAATTTATTTTTAATTTAATTTAAATAAATGATTAACCATAAATGAAGAAAGAAAGCAAGGCCGCTAGCCTTGCACCCACAAGGAATGCAATAGCCATCTTAGGTTTTGTACCTTGTTTTATTTTCATTTTTCTTCGGTCAGATTTCAATGTATAACAGCCGCTAAAAGTAGACTTTTTGCATTGTAGTGTGAAAAGACAAATAGTGCCTGTACATAGCAGCCATTTATTCTCACCAGATGTACTTGTACAGATAGTATTAACTTTTCTTTTTTCCATTTCGTTGTTCTGTTGCAGTTTGTTTGTTGACTTATAACATACTACTACCATTATCGTGGACAACACATCAATATGTTACTTATCTCTGGTCCCTTCTAAATATTTTTTCAAAAATAAGAAGTATATAACTCTATATATATAAAGTTGAACGTATTTTATTAGTCCCTTTTTTAAAATTTCTGGATTTGAAATCCAAAAAGAGTTTTGTTTTATTAAACTTTCAAACTACAATGCACAGATCTTGATTAAACTCTATACTCTCAAATATTTTAACCGTATGTAATTATCCTCTTGTATCGAATTTGAGAACAAGATCAATGTCATCATCCTTTCCAGCATTGTTAATTCCCAGTAAGCAGAAAATTAGTTATAACATTTTGAACATGTTTGATATGACTACCTTAAAATCCTTTCTTGTGAGATAAATTTCGAAATTAACCGCCGCATTACTTATTCTTATAAGAGTAGAAAAGATAAACAATTTCTTATATCACATATTCATTTGGCTTTCTTTTAGCGAATAAAATTCAAAATAGCAAATGTTTTCTTCAAATTTGGATTTAAACATTGGTTGTCCTTAATACTGAATGGTGGAGAACACTCCTTAATACTCGATGTTGAAGAATACTCACTCCTTAATACTCGATGGTAGAGGATACTTCCTTAATACGCTAGATAGAGAATAATCCTTAATACTCAACGGAGGAGAATACTCCTTAATACTCGATGGAGGGGAATACTTTTTAATTCTCGATGGTGCGCGATGGTGGAAAATACTCCTTAATACTCGATAGTGGAGAATATTCCTTAATACTCGATTATAGATAATACTCCATAATAAGCCATGGTAGAGAATATTCCTTAATAATCGATGGTGGAGAATACTCCTTAATACTCGATGGAAGAGAATACTTCTTAATACTCGATGGTGGAGAATACTCCTTAATACTCGATGGAGGAGAATACTCCTTTATCCTCGACGGTGGAGAATACACCTTAATATTCGATGGAGGAGAATACTTTATAATACTCGATGGTGGAGAATACTCCTTAATGCGCAATGGTGGAAAATACTTTTTAATACTCGATGGTGGGGAATACTGTTTAATTCTCGATGGAGGAGAATACTTAATGCGCGATGGTGGAAAATACTTTTTAATACTCGATGGTGGGGAATACTTTTTAATTCTCGAAGGTGGAGAATACTCCTTAATATTCGATGGTGAAGAGTACTCCTTAATACTCGATAGATAATGGCGAATACTTTTTAATACTCGATGTTGGAGAATACTCCTTAATACTCGATGAGGAGAATACTTTTTAATACTCATTGGTGGAGAATACTCCTTAATGCGGATGGTGGAGAATACTCCTTAATACTCGATGGTGGAGAATACTCCTTAATATTGGATGGTAGAGAATACTCTTTAATACTTGATGGTGGAGAAAACTCCTTAATGCTCCTCCAATTCATACAAAATCATGTATGAAACACACACACAAGTTTCTGTGATTGCAATTAATACAGTTATGTATTGAATTTTCATAAAAATGAAATTGTACTCAATATTTAATTGCCTTTAACAATATACTGGTTGCTTCTCAGCAAATAGTAGGCAGTAAATGAAATTATACTAGTTCTAGAGCTCAGTAACTCAATCAACAACACGTGCAATCTATCAATAGATCCTCCAGAACAATTATGAAAATAATGTTTCCCAAAAAAGGTTTCAAATAAACCTGATAGGTCTAGTATATGCAGTCACTATTCCTAATTGAAAGTAAATGAAGTACTTTTTTTTTGGAAATTTCCAAAATCTGGAAGATTTATACTGTGCAATTGCAATTCCGGCTAACGACTTTTTGCATACTTCAAATTCTAGATGTTAATTTATTAAAAGTATTGCTTTTAATGAACTTTATTGTTCAAATGGCAGAACTGTGTAATTTACTGAACATTACATTAGAGAAGCGGTTCTTAACCAGGGTACACACCGCCCCCTGGGTCCCCCAGAATATTCCAAGCAGGCCACATCTAAAAATCGCGCAAATAGGAAGTACTACAGCAGGAGATTAGGGTAGCTTAGAAGAAAATTTTACGAGTCACATGCGAGACAACTGAGAGCAACACATGTCCAAAAGATATAAACTAGCCTTGGGATCGGGTAAAGTTATTTTTCATCTGGTTCGTGCTTAGTAGTTCTAGTTCTAGTTATTTAGTGGTTATAAGTAGGGTGAATTATTTACTCAGTCAATCACGGAATGTAATTGACAGATTGAGGTTATCCCCCCCCCCGGCCCAGTTCAATAGAACCGGATTTTAAAAAACTTGTTTTTGTTCATTAGTCACACGGATCATATTAAAAAAAAAATACTTCAAGTCTCAATTGTGATTATATGCATTTCTATGATTTGAATGCATTTTGAAAATTTTAAGCAAAGTGTTATCAATTATAAGCAACCTGTTTTTTCATCTATCTATATTCTCCTATGACAAGAATATAGCCCCGCGCTGGACAGAAGCAACTTCGGGAATTGTAGGACGAGGCGGCTATACGAAAAAAAACACTGTCAGAAAAAGATTAAGAAACCATGATTTAGAGAACTCCATAAATCAATTTCTTAGAAAAATGATGCTAATAAAAGTGATGTTTATATGATCCTAGTTATACGTTGTTTTGAGAAAATTGTTGGAGCCAATTTTGACAAAATCGCAGAAACCAAAAACGAAAACAAAACTTACTAAAGTCCCCAAAATTACTAAACCGATGAAACTGGATTTTACTTCAGTTCTCTGAAGGGGCGAATAACGATTCGATATCCAGTTGATGTTTTTGAATTATAGTAAAGACATTTACAGTAGTGGTGGTTGGTTCCGCAGAGCTGGAAAGCATCAGAGACATTTTCCGTGGTAGCCTGCTTCATTTTGTGGTCATCGACCGGTTTCGGGCGTTCGCCCATCTTCAGGATGCGTTTTCAGACAGTGTGACAACACAGAGTGTGAAACTAAGTTGCTCTGTGCAAGTCTGTGTTGTCACATTGTCAGAAAAACGCATCCTGAAGATGGGCGAAAGCCCGAAACCGGACGATGACCACAAAATG
This sequence comes from Triatoma infestans, assembly GCA_011037195.1. NCBI lineage: Eukaryota > Metazoa > Arthropoda > Insecta > Hemiptera > Reduviidae > Triatoma > Triatoma infestans. The sequence goes on along the minus strand of JAAEAF010008848.1, from coordinate 7,034 downwards.
AAGCAGGCTACCACGAAAATGTCTCTGACATTTACGTAGCTTTTCAGATGAACTGACTCTCAGTTACTTGTTTAAGAATGTCCGGAAATCGTTGATAATTTACAGGAGTCTTTAAGTATATGGGTGAGTCATAAAAAATGGCCGTTTTTCTTGCAAATTTAAAAACAATTTCATTTTATTTTAGAATGTATTTTAATATTCAAAGTATACACCGAATCAGCTGTGAGCATTTTCGCAGAATACTTACAAATTTATTTCTAAAAAAAATAAAAAGTGTTTGAAGTGGTAAAATACGCGAATTAGTGTTCATAAATTTACCAAATGGATGGACTTAGCCTGAGGGCCAGGAAAATTCTTCGCCGGAGAAATCTACACAATGGACTCAAGTCGGTGTAAAGCGCAAAGCTGGGCCTCTTGAAACTTCTGTTAAAAGCTCCAAAACCATCCTAAAAAAAGTTTCTGCTGCAGAGGTAAGTACTGCAAATAGATTTGAAGTACTGAATAGCCTACCTGAAGACATCAATCCAGCTCCACTACCAATATATTTAAAGACCGAAATTAATTATAAGTCTCTTGTGGCAACTCTCAAAGTACTAAGTGAGCTCCAATTTAGTTGCAAAGCTACAGCCAATGGTATAACCATAATTGCAAAAACAGCTAATGGATACCGAAACGTGATTCGCTATTTTAGAGAACAGATGTGGGAATTCCACACTTATCAGCTACCCGAAGAGAAGCCTTTTCGGGTTGTAATCAGAAATTTACACCACACTACCGATCCAAACGATATAAAAACAGAATTTGAAGGAGAAGGCTACAAAGTGCGAAACGTAACTAATATCCTTCAAGTTGGAACGAAAATACCACTGCCACTATTTTTCATAGACTTAGAACCAAATAAACAGAACCAATCTATTTTCAAAAAATCATCACTCTTACATTCAATAGTCAAAATAGAAGAGCCAAGAAAAAAGAGGGAAATAGCACAGTGTCACCGGTGTCAATCTTATGGACACACAAAAGGCTACTGCAACTATAAGGAATGCTGCGTAAAATGTGGAAAAGAACATCCAACATCAGCCTGTACAAAAACTCGGCAGGAACCAGCAAAATGTGCTCTCTGCGGAGGCGACCATCCTGCTAATTATAAAGGGTGTAGAGTATATAGAGAGCTACGAAACAGAAAAGGGTTTGTTGCAAGCGGAGCTCTATTCGCAGGACGTACAGATGCAGAACGCTGGGAGAGTCTCAGGTGGAAAGCGAGGGCATTGGTAAGATACATCCAGAAGTTCACACACCTCACTATGTTCATTCTCAACGCCCACAATATGTACACACTCCACTACCTTTCAAACTCTCTCTGTCCGCTGCATACTGCCCCCCTAGACATACACTGACGAACCAGCACTTCCAACAATATTTCTCTTCTCTTGGACAGTACTTTCTGGCTGGAGGAGACTTCAATGCCAAACACCAAGACTGGGGATGTAGAACCAACAACCCACGAGGACAATTATTAAACAATGTTCTACATTCCGAGAACTACTTCTGCTGTTCACCGCAGGAACCCACATACTGGCCAACTTCTCCTCGAAAACTACCCGACATTTTGGATATATTTATAACAACTATCCCGACGAACCTTACATTCACAACAACAGTGAACGATTTATCTTCTGACCACTCTCCCGTACTTCTAACGCTTTATGACCAATCAATACTCATTACACCGAAACCCTCCCTGATAACAGGAAAAATGGATTGGACTGAATTTAGAAACATAATCAAGACTGAAATCAACCTAAAAACTATTACTGAACTGGAGGACGCTGTGGAACACTTGACAGTTACTATACAGAGAGCAGTCTGGAAGTGTTCACAACCCAACACTAATGTCACAAGACATACCTACCTTACCCGCATCGATCCGACAACTCATTTCTGAAAAACGCAGAATTAGACGATTTTGGATGGCAAACCGCTACCCGAACATAAAGACTGAACTTAACAGATTGACAAGACAGCTTAAACAGAAAATAGCCGAATATAAAGCAGATATATTTTCTTCCTATACTGACAACCTATCCAGTGAGGAAGGCTCTCTTTGGCTCGCAACACGACGACTACTGAAATATAAAACACCATCGTTTCCAATACAAACTGACGGAACCTGGGCAAAATCTGAAAGAGACAAAGCACACCTGTTTGGTACACTCCTATCCTCTACATTCACACCTAACGACAATATTCACCCGTTTCACTCTTACATAGAAGAATTTCTTGATACTCCTCTCCAATTAAGTCTTCCTACTAAGCACATTAACCCCAAAACAGTGAAAAAAGCAATAATACAACTGCCACCAAACAAAGCTCCACGATACGAACTTATTACCGCCAAAATACTATGCCAACTTCCACAAAAAGCCATTCTTCGCATTACTAACATCTACAACTCCATTCTGAACTGACAATCCCAATACAATGGAAATTTTCAGTTATAACAATGGTACCGAAACCAAACAAACCGATTCACTTACCAACTTCTTACAGACCAATTAGCCTTCTTCCTATAGTTTCCAAGATTATTGAGCGGCTCCTACTGACCGACATACAACCTGAATTAGACAGTGCCATTCCGACACATCAGTTTGGATTTCGGACATCACACTCTACCACACAACAAGGTCACAGACTGGTTGATGAAATTTCCTCTTCACTGGAAAGAGGATGCCACACATCAGGATCTTTTCTTGATGTTAGTCAGGCTTTCGACAAAGTGTGGCACAATGGTCTCCTGTTCAAACTTCGGCAGATTCTGTCTGATGGGCACTATCGGCTGCTTAAAAGTTATCTGTCTGACCGATTCTTCACAGGACGAAATGGCGATCAATATTCAGCAGTGTTCCCCACTAGGGCAGGGGTGCCGCAGGGAAGTATTTTCGGACCGATACTATATTCTATTAGTGCAATGGACATCCCTACATCTACTGACACACTGTTGGCTACATATGCAGACGACATAGCAATACTTTCAACTCACAAAGACGCCACCACTGCATCCTCACTCCTACAGGACCATTTAAATCTTATACAGGAACACTTCAAGCTTTGGAAAATCAAAATTAATGAAACAAAATGTACACATATAACATTCACCTCAGACGATCAAACTGCCCGACTGTGTATATTAACGATACTCCTATACCACACGAAAAAGACATCCGATACCTTGGACTCTACCTAGATAGACGCTTGACTTGGAACACACACGTAACGAAAACTCGACAGTCAATGAAAACCAGATACTTCCTAGTAAAACGCTTACTTGACAAAAGATCTAAATTAAACTTGAAAAACAAAGTTCAAATTACAAATCCATAATAAGACCAATTTGGACCTACGGACTACAATTCTGGGGAACTACACGGATGCAAGCCATACAGAACAAGATACTGCGAACAATCACACAATGCCCATACTATGTTTCTAACATGACGCTACATACTGACCTTCAAATCCCATTTGTACACGACTTAACACAAAACTTTACAAACGATTCTACAGCAAACTAGGAACACACACGAACCCGCACGTCTCAAACCCGTCCTCCCTAACCATTCCTGGGAATCCTCCCAGACGTTTGAAGCGCCAGCGGCCAAGGGACCTCCTGTCACAGGAAGAAGAGTAACAAGACCAGGAAGAGTGGCATTGGCCACCTCCTTCAAGCCTTCAAGCCACATTTATCTCAGCCCACATTTACTTATTGTACTATTACAGATTGTAAATATAAATAAACAAACAAACAGTGCGCCAATGACCGGAACAGATTGGTAATCGGAAGGTGCTAGGTCCGGACTATAAGCAGGGTGGGGGAGAAGCTCAATCCCTTGTAATTCTGAAATTTTTTGTTTGATGTAACGAGAAGTGTGTGATCGAGCGTTATCTTGTTGAAACAAAACTTTATTTCTGTTAACTAACCCTGGGTAACGCCGGGCCAAAACAACGTACATTCTTTCTAACTGCTCGCTATAAAGTTCCGAATCAATAGACTGACCTTCGGGAATGAACTCATAATGAATTACGTCTTCATAATTCCAAAAAACAGAAAGCATTGTTTTTTCGAATTAATCCTGTTTAGCGATAAGTAAAGCAGGCTGCTTGCAGTGTAACCATTGTTTCTTAGTCTTAGGGTTTCTCCAATATATCCATTTTTCATCGCAAGTGACAATCCTTTTGATGAACCGATGATCATTTGGATTTTCCAAAAGATTTGACAAATTTTTATTCGCCTCTGAGCTTGTTCAACGGTCAGCTCATGGGGACCACTCTAGCTGAACGATACACTTTCCCCAGCTTATGCTGTCCATGATTTACGGTGGATTGGGATACTTCGAGTTCTGCTGCCAAATCCCGAGTACTTTTGGAGCGGGTCAGCCTCCACGTAACCCCGCAACGCTTCTTGATCGAATGATGATTTTTGCCCTGAACCGGCTATCCTCTCAAGACTAATGTCACCGGTATTAAATTTCTAAAACCACCTACACACTGTCCGTTCAGAAAGAGCATCCTCCTCTTCAAATTCCCGCACTAAACGAGTAATTTCGGCGGCTGAAAACTTTCTTTTCCAATAATGGTGTAATATTACTAATATTTCAAATTTTAACGTCATCTTGTTTAAAAAAATGCTACAACAAAACTAAAAGCAATCCAGGGTAATTTTGTTTATAAATTCATTCACTATCTGTTTATGCAAAATAAGAATATGACAAAGTTCAACAAAATAAAAACGCTTTTTTTTTTCTGTAGAGGATAAAGTGCAAGTAAACAAATTCGGTATTTTTTATGACACACCAAAATAAATTTAGATGGTGGAACTGAATTTAAATACTCTGGTAATTGCATAAGTACTTCGAATTTGTGTTTAGTGATGCGAAGTTGAAAGCATCATTTTCAAAATATTTTGCTGCCTCTCACAGGTTTCAGTTGTGCCGGACTTGCGCTTCACTCCTACCTGTGCCCATTCTGTTGGATTGTGAAGCGAACTTTGTTTTTGTATCATAGCATCAGATCGTTCCATATTTCAGAGTTTCTGACCCTAATTGATCTAATAAACCATTGAAAAACTCTTTTCTTTTATTTTCTGCTATAATTTACTTTTTTTGGAAACTAAATTGCGAGAGTTTAAATAAAATGCTCATTGAATGAAATTGTTACTCAATTTCTTAAAAAGAAAATCATAAAAGAAAAACATAAGTATGGAGAAACTAAGATTGAATTTGACTTTTTTAAATCATGAAGGTTTTGTTGTCGGCTTTTTATTAGTTTTCAATAAATTATACAGCTACAGAATATCTCAAGAATATAATTAAATCATCAACAGATTTAAACTAATTTTTATATGAAATTGAAAACTGGTATAAGTCTTCAATAAAGCGCAGTGCTCAGCTAAGTCAGTCAATATTCTTCTATAATAATTGTTGCCTTCCAATATTCACATATAACTTACACTCAATTGCCACTAACCTATTATAGGTAATTTTAAGACCTCGTAAATAACGTTTCATAATTATATGCTTCTATATATATATATATATATATATATGCGCATGATTATGTTTAAATCGTTTAACTCCCGCTCTGTTCGTAATGGTTTAATATTAAAATAAAGTACATTTTTTGAACAGTTCTTTTTCCATATCACGTATTCATCTATATTATTATTATTATTGTTATTGTATACAGTTATTACATTGTACAATAACCATCAGGAGTAACTTTATATGGTGAAATGTATTTTTAAATTTAAATTTGAGTGAATTTCATTTGAAGAGATAATTGGAGGGAATAAATATGTATTGGATGGGATAGTAGAAGCAGGAGATGCCGTCTACGGGGGAAATCTAATGCCAAGGGCAATTGTGCACAATTTAAAAGTATAGTTAACAATTGGGACTCTTCCTCCAAACGCAATACTATCAATTTACTTTTTATATTGCGCAAGACATAATCACTAATTCTAACAAAAAATATTATTTTCTTTTTTAATTTTTCTGAAAATATTATCCTCCAAAATTTCATCGGATGTAAACAATTTTAAAAAATGAAGAGTGAAACATTTGCACATTCTTTAAGCAACATCAAATTTGAGCTCATTCGATTTTGTTACCTGACTTTACTATTTAATGGAAATCTATAATGCTCTCAGGGAGAATACCAAAACGCTGTTATGATGCTATAATCAACTATGTTACTTCGCACCCTCACCCCGAGAAACCAAGTATGTATAGCTGGTTTTATTTTGTAAACAATATTTTAGCTACCTTGGGATGTGAAAGTATCGGCAGCCTTAATTCATATTATCAATTGTTAAGATGTCGGGACGATATAGTTGAGAGATTGCATAACCACCTATGTTTTAAGGACATTGAGCGGGCGCTTAATTCATCCTATAACCCCTTATTTAGGTCCATCAGTTCCCTTGGTTGTGGCGAGTATTACTTAAATTCTAACATGTTTATTAAGAAACAGAGAGTTTTATCTCAATTAAAGGTTAGCCAATGAGCAAAATGTTAAACTGTATTTCGATGGCAACAAATATATTATCAATACACAGGAAATTTATACAATATGTAATATGAAAGAAATGGAAACTTTGGCTCATATTCTTTTTAAATGTCCTATCTATAAACCTGATCGCTGTCATTACCTCGCCAATTATACCTCTCAGAGTACCGATTTCGATCAAATAATGATTAATCTGCTGCAACCTGGTAAGACCATTTTAGCCAATAATCTTTTCTATTATATCACTCAAGTACTAAAGCTGAGATCTTTATCTTAAATGAATGAGGGATATTTTCATTTCATTTTATTGAACTATGTATAGTAACTATTGTATTATGTATTTTGTATAGTAGCAATTCCTGTAACTGTTCTGTTCTTTAATTGGATATAACAAGTAAATGCTGTTTATTTTCTGTACCAAACCCATGTAATGTGTACAAATTTTTGCATAAATACATTATTATTATTAT